>OVBA01000339.1:0-73243 GCA_900406435.1 Lepidium aucheri
ATCAAAGCCTTTTTAGCACTCTTTTTGGCCCATAAAATCAACCCTTGATCCCTAATAATTCGGCCCTTTTCCCCTTTGGCCTATTAGGCTTTTCAAGCCCTTTAATACTCAACATTTTCATGTCCAAACCTAACCTAATTCGTGTCCGAACCAAACTTATCACATCGAACCACAAATTCCCATCCGATCCGAACATAATCGTCCGATCTGACCGGCGCGTGCGATCCACGTAGTTCGCGCGGTCCGTTCTGACCGAACTGGTTAGTTCCGACAAGGCTGTCCGATCCGACCAAGCTGTCCGATCCGATCAGATATGTCCGATCCGACCAGATCGGTCCGATCCGACCAAGCTGTCCAAAAATCATTTTTGCCCTAAAAATCCTTCCTTAGCTCGTTTTTCATGCTCTTTCTCATTTCTTGGGTTTCCAATGCCCATTCTCAACTCATCTAAACCAAATGCCCAAGTTTGGCTCGTCTCTTTGTACCGTATTCACATTCCACACTTCGTGTGTTTACGGATCTACCGAGTGTGGGTATTACAAGACTACCTTTGAGAAACATGTATCCACTGACACGTTGATGGAGAAGAGGACTGAAGAAACTTACACTTAGCAGAGCCAAGATAGACCTTGATCGATGAAGGGGTAGATCTTGGTGGTCGCATACTGCCAGAAAGGTGTGGATCTTCTTCTCTGGGAGAGGGTAGTGGAGATGATAATGCCGGAGATATCCTTGTCCTCGGTGGATAGAGCTTTGGAATGTGTCATCACCAACCAAAACTTCAACCGAATAAGAGGAGAGTGAAGGAGACAAACACAGTGAAAAGAAAAAGCAAAAGAGCATTGTAATGGTGTCTCGATGCCGGTGAGACCGCCTTCTCCGACATTGGTGACGTCAAAGGAGATTGAAACTAATGATGCTTCGATTTATGTGGCATAGAAAAAACACATTTTTTTCTTCTTCTAAAATTGGATGCTTTTACTTTTGTTTAACTTTTTTAGCTTTGTATTCTTTCTCTCACTATCTTTTTTAAAAATAACATTGAAGTTTCATATAACATTGAAATTTTATGTTCTGAACCAGTCTTGCTTCTTATAAAATTGACGGGAAGTCAGATGGTCAATATAGAGTGAGGGGAGGTGTGAGTTGTCTAGAAAGACAAGTTTTAGTTTATAGGTGAAAAATGATTTAAGTGTGTAAAACTACATCGTTAAAGGTATCAATTGACTAAAATCTGTGATTGTTGATTTTATTTGTGCTAAAATTTATTGTTCTATGTTTGTTTTGTAGATGTAGGGAATGATACATATGTTTGTAGAAGAATGAAGATTGCGCGGAGAAGAAAACCAATAGAGCTGATTATTCTTTCAGCGATTTCAATGGCAAACTTCTTGCTGCTATCGATTAAAAGATTAGACAGTTCTAAAGTCTCACATTGGAAACTGTTCGGATATCAACTTTCCTATTTGGCACTGCCATTGAGATTATTGGAGTGATAGCATAACTGCTTCAAGAAGAGTATATGTTTCCAGAAAAATTGTAGAAAAAATTGAGGAAAATGATAAAAAAAATTGGTGGTCTAAGCCACAATAAATGGAGATCGTTTAACAACTAAAAAAATTGTGGAAACAAAGAATTACTTGGATGGAGATCTTATTGAATCGTTCTTTGATATGAGCGATTTTCTTTGTTTTCATGCTTCATTTTGAAAGTCTTAGTTATTGTACAATAAGAACCAATTATGTGAGCAGTTTCCAAACTATTTGGACAATATTGTTCCGTGTTATAAATTTAATGGAATATATAGTAGAATGATTAAATATAAAGTGCAGTTATGTTGATAAAGAAATTGTAGAAACATGTAATTCGTGTATTATGATTATACTTCTTATTATCTTATACTCGATATATACTTTTGCAATTTTTAAATTGTTTTGTGTGTACTGTACTTGCACAATAATAATGATGAACAATTTTATTCTTAACACGGGAACTATTGTTGTACGGACAATACTTTACAGAGAGATTTATTACTTTGACTATTCATAGGCCTTTTTACTTTTGTTTTCTTTTGCTGACGTTTGCATGTTATCTAGTTTATTGTTATGCCGTCTTTTCTTATATTTTTGTACTTAGGCCTTATTGGTTGTAGCCCCTTTTTCATTGGTTGGGTAAGAGGGTAGATGTCACTTCGTTTGTCTCTCAACATCAGCGTCGGCTTCTATGCTTCGAATCCTTTTTTAGTTATCTCCTCGATGGATAAGATCATGGGACTTCAAAGAGATTTTTTTTGCTCCCATCACTTGCTTTTGCGCTTTGTAAACTTTGGCGATTTTATTCGAGATACTTTTTCTCACTTCCTTTATTTCTGAAAGCTTCCCCTTGCTTTAATTTTCAGGGTTGGTTTTTGTGAATGATTTCAAGATTGATTCAGAGGTATTTTACTGCTATCTCCTCATCTTCATTAGAGCCGTATCATTCTCCTCATTCTTACAATCGTTTTTCTTACACTCCTGTCATGCCTTCCCGATGGTTGAAGCTTTTTTCAGTCAATATAATTGTGCTTGTTCTCTTAAGAAGTCTTTCTAGAGAGCGAGACATTCAAAGGGCGTAGGACATAGGAGGTCCTTAACTTAGGTTCATTTTTACAAACAAATCCTTGGACCCAAGGCAACAGAGGATCGGTATTACATTCGTCGTTCTGGAGGCTTTGAGTGAATAGATCTCCACAAAATGTTTCTAATGGCTTTGTTTGTGCTTACACAATCTATTTTGAATAATGCTCTATTTCCTTTCCTATAGGAAGGGTTACTTTTTCTCCTCATAAACTTCTCTCCCTTTATACCATTAAGCACTCGGACTAGTTCTTTTATCTATCAAATAAAATGGGGCTAAAGGTTACTAAGGACCTTCCTTATAGGGATCCTGATTGGAATTATCGTTATTTTTTCTACAAAATTACCCCAAAAACTATCAGTGGTTCTCCTCTTGGGGTTGTGGCATAATACTTTTGTCAAGATGTGGTTCCTCTTAAACTGTGTTCCTTGTTGTCTGTGGTTTTTTTATATTTTGTTTTTTTTTCTTTGGGCAGTTTGCTTTGAGTTCCCTTTCATCGGGGACCCAAAGAGTTTTGTTACATCGTTCTAGAAATACCATTACTTTTGGGATTCCTTTACACCAGATTGTGTATATAAGTGTTTGGTTGATGGTTGGGACCATTACCTTCCGAATGGCTCCCACACAACCTTTCATGGATTATGGCAAGGATTCTTTTAGCCTCTGGGCCTACACATTCTAAGTAAGGCCCACTTATGCTGCGTTTATAAAGCTGATCCTCTATTTTGTAGTACGTGGCGGTCTGCACCTTGAGCTTCCATGCTTGCCATTGGTCCTCAAGTAATGGTACATATTGAATATACCAAATAATTGGCTCCCTCCAATTCAATTATCTAGTTATCAGGACTTTGAGATTTGACTGACTTCCAACTGTTTCTGAGATGGCTATCACCGCACCATTTTTCGATGCTCTGTTTTCTTTTAATTCTACCGGGTTTATGTGTTTCACCAGTGGGTCTAACGTCGAGGCCAGAGTTGGTCATTTCGAAGTTACTTAACTTTACGGTGAGTTTCTTTACCATTTGGAGCAAGTTTTCCATACTTAAATATTTTGTTGCATATTCCTCGTTACATTGATTGGCTACCAGCTGTGAATCTGTGTAGGTGTAAAAGAATTTTACCCCTACACTTATGGCGAGTTTGATTCCTACTAATAGGGCTATGTACTCTACTTCATTATTTTTAGGCCTTGTATCTAAGAAAAATGACTATTCCAAGATTTCTCCCACCAATAAAGTGAGATGTATTCCGATTCTGAATTCCATTTTTGATGATGCTCAGTTGGCGTGCAGTTTCCATGGTGGGAGTGCGACTGTCTGATTTACATTTGGTTATGTTAACTTGCCAAAAAAGTCAACTGCGACCTGAGATTTGGCTGTCGTTTTTACTTTAAACTCGATGTTGTGCTCATTTAGCTCAATTGACCACTCCAATAATGTCTAGACTGACTAGGACTATGGAGGATGATGCTAAGTGGATGTTCTATGATGTTGGATATAGTGTGGGATTGGAAGTACATGCAAAGCTTTTGGGATGCTATTAGTACCGCGAGTGCCAATTTCTCCATAGCGGGTTACCTAGTTTCCACGTCTACAAGCAATTTGCTGATATAGTAATTCAATTTTTGCTCTTCGTGTTCCTCTCGAACTGGTACTCCGCTGATGTTAGCTTCAGATACCGTGATATATAGGTAATGGGTTTCTTCATTTACTATTTTTGCTAGGATAAACAGTTTAGCAGGGTAGACTTTGAGCTGATCCAACACTTTCTGACATTCTTTGTTCTATTCAAACCTTTTGTTTGCTTTTAGTTACTTGTAAAATGAGAGGTATTTGTTGGTTGACCTAGAAATGAAGCGATTTAGTGCCGCGATTCTCCTTGTGATCCGTTGTACGTCTTTAGGGATTTTTGTAGGTGATGTGGATTATAGTGTGCTTAATTGTTTTGGGTTTGATTTGATTCCTTGTTCTATTACCTTATATCCAAGGAATTCCCGTGATGCAACTTTGAAAGAGCATTTGGCTGGATTAAGTTTCATTCCATATCTGTTCAGGATCTTGAAGCACTCGGCGAGCTAGCCTACTTGGTCTTTAGCATTCACTTATTTGACCAGCATGTCGTTGATGTAGACTTCCATTATTCGCCGCACTTGTGTTATTTAGTCTGAATGCCATGCTTTGTAGCAGTATTCCCCTATCAGCTATGAATGAGGTTTTGTTATTGATCTTCAGGATGCATGGGGGTTAAGGAATCTAAGGTTCGTTTGAGAAATCATCAATAAACCAATGATATAAAAAAAACCACCTAAAATTTTGGTTTCAGTACACCCTCTTAGAATAGAAATAAAAGTTAGTCCTAACTTGAGAAATAGCTTGGCTCTCACAGATAAATCAACTCATTTATTTTTATTTATTTGCTTAATCACCTTAACATAAATCTAATTTTTAATTGTTTGTTTACGCATAAATAATATGGTGTCCACTGTGAGGCCAAAAAAAATATTTTCTTGAAGAAGGTACCTAGCTAACAAAATGGTGACCAGAATCCAACAAGAGCACTTGCGGCGCAAGCTAGAGAACTAGTCGCCATTGCCACTAACAATGTGACAAATCCCAACAAAACAATCAAGGTGATACCACAAGAACATGCAACTGGAGACACCGTCCAAGATCCACCACCTACTAGACTAGTCCCGCAGCGGAACCATACATTATCTAAGCTATGTATCATGGTCGAACAATTGGTTGAACAAGACAAACAAAACGAAGAGAGAAGCAAGGACCTCACCAAAAAATTGGATAGGCAAAGCATAGAGCATCAAGAATAAATGGAAGACATGAGGCGCGCGAACGAAGATATGAGGCGCACACTCATGGGAAGAGCTCCCATCCCACCAACCAAAGAAGATTGCAGGTCGGAAGAAGAATCCAAAGATGACAGCCACAACGATCAAGGGGATAAATATTCAGAAGAAAGAGTTGAGACAACACCCCCACCTGAAGAGGATAGGCTGACTAGGCTCTTATCCTTGGTGGGAAAAACGCAAGCGGACTACCGAGTGATAAAGACATAGGTGCATCGTGTGACCATCTCCGTTCTAGAACCTCACTACCTGATCAAGCAGACCCGCAACACACCCTTCACTAGAAAGATCGCCAGTGCGTACATCTAGCCTTTGGGAAAGCTAAAATTCTCGGAGTACTCAGGAGATTCAGACCCAGCAGAGTTTCTGAATCATTCCGCCTGGTAGCAAACATGGCGCACCTCCGTCTAGAAGAGCATGATTGATAACAAGCTTTTTACCCAAATTTTATTAAATCCTAATATGCTAGGACAATCAATGCATAATAAGAGGTATCAAACCAACATGTGTGATTACTAGCACTCAGAATATGGAAGACTATCCTAATCCAAGTCAAATTCGGTAAGAATGATTCTCTTACAATCACTTCAAATAAAAGCAAGCAGATGAGTATTATAACAAAGCAATAAATTAAAAACAAAGCATAAAGAAACAGAGAATTAAGTTAAAAACAGAGCACGAAGTAAAAACAATGGCAACAAGATAACAAGCACGAAAAATGTAGGCTGGGCAATGAGGAGTGAGGTCAATGATCTATGCTTAGCTAGGGAATTCTAAATAATTTAACAAATGATTCATGAATCAATCTCAATCAATGGATTCAACAATAATAATGACATTCTCATGAACAAAGAACTTTCCTCAATAAGACCATGACCTATCTTCATAGCGAAATCTAACCAAGCAAGCCTTAAGAGCCAATCTATAACAACTAACAATCAACTTAGACAACCAATTTCTTGACCTAAACATGACTATCCCAGATTTTAGTTCAATCTAGCATTTCATCGAACACATAGTGGGCAAGTATGCACGAATCAGATTTCAAATAGCCAGTATGAAATCAGCATTAAGAACACTAGAACTGGTGAGATACTATCTAATAAGAACTTAAGCAACCTAGATTTTCCTAGTTCTACATAGATATACCTCATTTTCTCATTACCCAAAAGAGATCTATTCACTAATCATGAGAAAGAACTACCCAAATATAAAAGTAAAGTGCATATATAGAAAGAGCAAAGAAACATAAACAAGATTAAAGAAGACAGATAATGCAACCAATAGATATATTTAACTAGATCTTTCATCAAAGTAATAAAAACTATGAAGAAAAGAGAGAAAAAGTGTTTTCAGATCTTAACCAAAAGAAGAATAATAATATATATCGGTTTTTGTGGACTAAGAAGAGTATTTTATAGCCCATATTACAAAACCTAGAAAAGTCAATGTGGACTAAAAGTCAATGTGGACTAAAAGTCAATAAAATGGAAAATGGATAAAGCACTTGTAGTCTGAACTTTGAGTGATTAGTTGGAGGCTTGTCTCGTTCTTCAGAAATGCAAGGGCTCATAGTTGTTGTTGCGAGTAGGATCTTTGAGGTATGAGGGGAGGCAAGAGTCCGCACTCGCCAAGTCAGGTATTGGTCAATGCTCACGAGAAAAGGTGAGAGGCTTGGGTTGGAGGGGGACTTAAGCTTTCTGACTCCTTAAGACTTGAACATTGAGGCCAAGGCCAAACTTCATGTATGAGAGATCTTGATCCATGCTGCTTCCTTTGATCTCAACCAGCACTCCAATATGATCCAAATGGCTCCTTGTAATATTTTGTGGCCAAAAATACTCCAAAAAGCTTCCAAAGTACCTAAAATCACTCTAGATGCAAATACAAGTGCAAAACATACAATATATACCTAAATGACCCTAAACTTATGGAAATGCTATGTATATGGATGCAAAATAAGTTGAAATATGGGCCTAAAAAGGGGTAAAATCTAGATATGAGAGGGTTGCTTTATGTCTTGCTCTTAGCTTTTTCAATGAGACACGAACTTGTACACATTTACCGACATTCCCTGCTCACCTTAGGCATCACTGAATGAGGTGCATTTCTAAGAATAGCACCTTTAATTTTTGTAAATCTAAACTCAACAAGGGAAAACAATTGATGCATCTCAAGGCCATAGATTGGCAGGTTAAATTCAATTAGAAAGAATGAAACCAGACTCTTTTGAGACACAACATAAGCATAGTTCTCCAAGGTGAACGATCTACCCATCAGTTTTCCAAAGGGGAAGACTACCAATCAAAAGGCTTCACAATGGTGACTAGCAAACTAACTTAACAAGAGCGCCCCTCCTTAGTAAGATAATACCCAGAATACAAGTGCAGATGCATGAATCCTAAAAAATGTAGCCTAGACACAATTCTTAATGAATGATATACATGAACACTCTGTTTTTGTGGAATACTTTTTCGGAATTTTTAAACTTTTATGATTTCTCTATGCCTTAAATGCTATGGTTATACAATGAATTATGCTGAAATAAAAAATCTTAATGGATTTTAGGCCTAGATAATATGCATGATCTACTATTGAAAACAAACTAAAAATCACGAACACAATGTTAATATCCCCTAAGACCCTCCCCCAAACTTAAATTACACAGTCTTTTGTGTGCATAAAAGCTTAAAGGTGAACCCTAGGCCATCAACAAAGCAAAATGATGAAATGTAGTGGTATTTACAATGAAAGGAGTGGAGTGGTGCCTTTTGGAGACTTATAAAAGGGCTTAGGAGGTGTTTTTCTTTGAATTTAGGTGGTTCCTCGCAGACCAAGATCAAGGTACCCCTATTAGGAGCAGCAAGGTGCCAAACTTGCAGTGTACTCCTCGCAGGAATTTGTCGAGTATATAGGGTTTTCGGCTCACTGGGGTTCAACTTTCCCCAACCTTTAACCTCTACACTTGATTCCATGAAGCTTAATATCCTAAAAAACAGATAAGCCATCCACAGGAAAAGATAGCGAGATATTGCAAAAATAGATTAAAAATCAGAGTTCTAAATGGAAACCAAATATGTACAAGGATATCATGGGATTTCCTCCCAAGTGAGCTTGTTTATAGTCTCAAGCTTGAATATTTACTCTTGATCAGAGTGGAGGAGGCTCATTAAGGACCGATAAAATCCTCTCTGGTATCCCCTCATCAACCAAGTAAGGCTTTACTCTGTGTCCATTTACTGTGAATTGTTCTCCATTCTTGTTGGTTAGAGTAATTGCTCTAAAAGGTAGAACCTCTTGTACCTCAAACAGACTAGACCACCTTGATTCAATTTCTTGGGAAATAGATCGAGCCTTGAGTTAAACAAAAGCACTTTACCACCAGCTCTGATCTTCTTATGTGTTATCTTCTTGTCATGGAGAGGCATGGTCCTCTCCTTGTAAATTTTTGAACTCTCATAGGCATAAATTCTGATTTCCTCCAATTCATGCAGGTCAATGATCCTCTTCTCTTGGGCTGTTTCGATATCGAAGTTGAGTAGCCTTGCAGCTCAAATTGCTTTATACTCGATCTCAATAGGTAAGTGGCATGATTTCTCATATAATAGCTGAAATAGGGTCCTCCCAATCGGGGTTTTATGTGTAGTCATGTATGTCTAAAGTGTGTCATCAAGTTTCACTGCCCAATCCTTCTTAGAACCACAAACTATTCTTGAAAGAATCCCCTTGATCTGTTTGTTTGAGACCTCAACTTATCCACTAGTATGAGCGTGATAAGGTGTAGACACCTTGTGCTTTACCTCATACTTTTTCAGCAAGTTCTCGAACACTTTATTGATGAATTGTGACCCTCCATCACTAATCACAAATCATTGTACTCCATACCTGGGGAAGATGATGGATTTTTAAACAGCTTAATCACCACCTTAGCATCGTTTGTGGGACATGCCAAAACTTCAACCCATTTAGAGACATAATAAACAGCCACCAAGATGTAACTATTGCCATGTGATATGAGATTGAAAGGTCCCATGAAGTCAATTCCCCAGCAATCAAACACCTCGTTTGCAAAATCAGACTCTAAGGCATCTCAATACGTTTGTCAACAATCCCCATTCGTTGGCAGGGATCACATCTAGAGATGAAGGCTTAAGCATCCTTAAACATTGTAGGCCACCAAAACCCAGCTTGTAAAATTTTCTTCACTATCTTGAAGTTTGCAAAGTGTCCTCCATAAATAGATCCATGGCAGTGCTCCAAGAGTCCTTGTACTTTCTCCTCAGCACACAACATCTAAACATACCATCTGAACCTTTCTTATACGTATATTGTTCATCCTAGAAGTAATGGTTGACATCTCTAAAGAATTTCTTCTTTTGATACTTATCCAAACTTTTAGGTACCTCACCAACAACTAGATAGTTAACCAAGTTGGCATACCAAGGAAGTGAAGATCCAGCAAGCTTACTCCTTGGTGGAAAACGGTTTTCTTCTGTATTTGTGCACACCTTCAAGTTGAGTATGTCGAGGCAAGGTGGCGAGGCTGAACCACTAGCTTCTTTTCCAGCTAATCCAAGTGTCATGAGTTGTTCTTCTGGCATGGAGTTGTTAATGGGCGCTAAATCCTCTATCATCATTCTAGACAAATGATCAGCCACACCAGTCTCAACTCCTGGTTTGTCCACAATTTCCATATCAAATTCTTGGAGAAGTAGTATTCATCTGAGCAGCCTTAACTTTGCATCTTTCTTTTTCATTAGATAAAATAAGATTAAGGTGAGTTTGGTTATAAATTTTTATATAAATATTTAAAATTAATAAATATCTAATAGAAAACTTTTAAAGGCTAAAATTTAATAAAATATATCGGATTCAAACTCAGATATTGATTCAATTATGGTTTGGGTTTAGGTTCGGTTTTTGGGATACATATATTTAGGACTTCTTATGATAATTTGTCGAGTTTGGTTCCTTTAATTTGATATTTTTGTTCTTTTGATTGAAAACTTATATTTTTATTTTTTGGACACAGTTCGGTTCGATATAAATCGAGTTTGGATTCATATTTTAATATAAAAATTCAAGATTGAAAAATATTTAATAAAAAAACTCTAAAAAGCTACAATTTGATTATTGACTTGGTTCTGGTTCGAAATTAGTTTGGATTTTTAAATATATAGATTTAGAAATTATTTTTCGGGTTCGGTTTCTTTGATTCGGGTTAATTTTAGTTTGTATTTTGGACCTTTAAGACAACATCTAGAAAACAATATTCAAAATATCAACACGGGTTTAAAAACCTAAATTAACATGATTGAAAATTAATCAAATCCCACGCTAGAATATGGGTATAATACTAGTTTTATATATTAAAGTGGAAGACACTTTTATTTTGGACGTGTTATAAATTATAGGATAAAATTAACCTAAGCTTTATAACTACCATTCAAAATAGGATTAAGACGGGGTTTGTTACAAATTTATATATTAAAATTCAAAATTAATTCAATAAAAAATTCTTAAAAAGGTAAAATATAATAATAAATACATTAGTTACAAATTTGGTTATTGATTCGCTTCCGGTTCGGGTTTGGATTCAATTTTCTGGATATATAGATTTAGGACACATTCTGGTACTTTGCCGAGTTTGATTAGTCTAATTTGATTTTTATTTATTTTGATTTAAAAATTATTTGGATATTTTTATTTTTGGATATAGTTTGGTTCAGTATAGATCGAGTTTAGATTTGAGTATTTTTATATAAAAATTCAAAATTTTAAAAGATTTAATAGAATAGCTCTCAAAATTTGGTTACTGATGTGGTTTTGCCCCATATTTGGTTTTTCTTTTCTAAATATATAGATTTAGGACATATTCTTGTAGTTTGTCGAGTTTGGTTAATCTAACTCCAGATTTTTTCTTATATATTAAAGCGAGAGACACTTTCATTTTGACCATGTTATAAACTATAAGATAAAATTAACATATGGTTTGTAACAACCCTTAAAATAGAATTAAGGTGAGTTTGGTTATAAATTTTTATATAAACATTGAAAACAAATAAATATCTAATAAAAAATTTTAAAGGCTAAAATTTAATAAAATATATCGGATACAAAATCGGGTATTCATTCAATTCTGACTCGGGTTCAGATTTGGTTTTCCGAGTATATATGTTTAGGACTCCTTATGATATTTTGTCGAGTTTGGTTTTAATTCAATAATTTTGTTGTTTTTATTTTAAAATTATTCTATTTTATTTTTTGGACAGAGTTTGGTTCGATATAAATCAAGTTTGGATTCACATTTTTATATAAAAATTCAAGATTGAAAAATATTTAATAAAAAAGATCCGAAAAGCTAAAATTTGATTATTGATTTGGTTCTGCTTCAAATTTGATTTGTATTTTTAAATATATAGATTTAGAAATCATTTGTCGGGTTCGGTTCCTTTAATTCGGGTTGATTTTAGTTTGTATTTTGGACCTTTAAAACAATATCTAGAAATCAATATTCAAAATATCAATATGGGTCTAAAAACCTAAATTAAAATGATTGAAAAATTAATCAAATCCAACGCTATAGCGTGGGTATAATACTAGTCTTATATATTAAAGTTGAAGACACTTTCATTTTGGACGTGTTTTAAATTATAGGATAAAATTAACCTAAGATTTATAATCATCTTTAAAAGTAGGAGTAAAACGAGTTCTGTTACAAATTTGTATATTAAAATTCAAAATTAATTTAACAGAAATTTTTTTTAAAAAACAAATATAATAACAAATACATCAGTTACAAATTTGATTATTGGTTCGCTTCCGGTTCGAGTTTGGATTCAACTTTCTGGATATATAGATTTGGGGGACATTGTGGTAATTTGTCGAGTTTGGCTAGTCTAATTTGATATTTGGTTATTTTGATTTAAGAATTGTTTGGATATTTTTATTTTTGGGATATTGTTTGGTTCAATATAGATCGAGTTTGGATTTGAGTATTTTTATATAAAAATTTAAAATTTTAAAAAATTTAATAGAAAAGCGCTGAAAATTTAGTTCTTGATGTGGTTCTGGCCCATTTTGGGTTTGCTTTTTTTAAATATAGAGATTTAGGACCTACTGGGTTATTTTTTTGGGTTTAGTGCGGGTTGGTCTTCTAATTCTAGTTGATTTTGGTATTTTTAGGCCTCTAGAATAACTTTTTGAAAATAATATTCAAAATATCAACACAGATCTAAGAATTAAATGAACACAGGTTGAAAAAAATTCAAATCTTATACTATATCATGGGTATAATCTAGTTCTATTTTACTTTTTAAAATTTTGAAACTGTACAAAGAACAAACAAAAACTTTTATAAAAAAACATGCCCACAAAATACATTAACTATAATAATTTATTAGAAATAATATTTAAACTTATTTGAATTTGAACATTCACATTTTAATTATATATATAAAAAAGTTAATCAAAGTAACTTAATCGTGGACTAAAAGTCTAAATTTCATGTCATAAAGTTCATTTTCTATAGGTGTGAGCATGTCACTATATGCACAAGTACGTATTGCCTCTAGACCGCTTTCGGTACATCCAGGTTTTTCAAGTTTCGGATATATGGTAGACGTATTTTGGAAAGAATCTGAGCTATTCACATGTTTAGGATGGTATTGTTTAGCATTTAATAACAATGGATTGAATTTGGGAGCACAATGTTTACGTCGTAGCTTATCATCCCTTCATGCAAAATTTGAAGGTCTTTAGTGGGCATGAATTGTCTTACTTCTCTCCATATCTTGGAAGTAGAGTTTTTAATAGATTGTTCGAAGTTGGTAAAGATGGTGGATGATCCATCAGCCTGACCTGCATTCCTACCTTATCTAGCTGATTTCTCCAAACTTAAAAGTTATTTTGAGGTGATCTCTTTATAGAACTCAACGAACGTCACCATGGTTAACAATATGAGATTTTAACAAAATTGCCAGACATCATGAGAAAAAAGGAGGACGTCAAAGAAGCTTAAGTTCTTTCATTCCCTTCAATACTATATTGCGAAACTGTTGTTTCACCGAATTCTCATTCGTTGGCAATACATGGTCTTGGCGAGGAGTAAGACCAAATGAGATTGTATGATGTAAATTAGACAAAAGTTTCGGAAATGAAGACTGACACTCAATTTTTCCAAATTCAAAAACAGAATATCTGCAAATGATAGAGTCCGATCATCGACCATTCTTTGTGGAACTAAAGCAGAATGAGCAAACAAGACGAGCGGGTTTCAATTTCGATAAGAGATGGATTAGGAAACCAGGATTAGTGCAAGCAATTAAGTCCGGTTGGACAAGATATACGAATTTAAGAAGAGAGAAAATTTCTTTTAGAATTTCCAACTGTCGTAGAGAGGTATCTAAGTATAGAAAATGACAAGTCATTCCCGGGAAAGCAAAGATAGAGCTGTTAAAAAATAAACTTAAAGAACTAAAAATCTAGATTCATGCCCAATGTCGGATATTCAGCAAGTTGCTTATGACCTATGCTTGGCGTACAAGGAAGAAAAATCTTATTGGAAGCAGAAGAGTCAAAATAAATGGCATAAGGAAGGGAATAAAAATATGAAATTTTTTTTATGCACAAACAAAAAGACAACGAGCAAAGAATCAGATTGTTGGCTTTCTGGATGATCAGGATAAATGGTTTGATCAAGAGGAAGACATTAAGAAGATTGCGACCCAATATTTCGAGTCCCTCTTCATGTCCAATGGGACATTCGATGGCGATTCTATGTTAGAGGGGCTTTCACCTATTGCCTCATAGGAAACAAATAATATACTTATAGCCAAGGCGACCACAGAAGAAGTGAGGAAGGCGGTTTTCATGATGAATCCAGGAAAAGTGCCAAGACCAAACGGTATGACCTCTTTTTTTATATAAGCAATCATGGGGCCTGATCAAGGAAAATTTGGTGAACTTAGTTAATGACTTCCTGGAAACAAGACTCTTCAATAAAGATCTTAATCTTACGAATATTTGTTTGATTCCCAAAACAGCATGACCTACCAAGGTAGTGTGTTTTTGACTGAAGAGATTCTTGCCGCACATGGTATCAAATATTCAATCCGCTTTTGTTTCTGGATACCTAATTGCGGTTAACATCTTGATTTCCCAAGAGATGTTTCATGCTTTGCATACAAATAAGAAGATTAAAGGATCTTACATGGCTATAAAAACCGATATGAACAAAGCTTATGATAAGATTGAATACGATTTTTTGAGCAAGCTATTGTTAAAACTGGGATTCCATGAACGATGGGTCAAAGGGGTTATGCATTGTATTTCTTCAGTTCAGTACTCGGTCTTGATTAATGGGATACCAAGAGACTACTTTAAGCCTCACAGAGGATTAAGACAAGGAGATCCATTTTTTCCTTATTTGTTTATCCTTCGTACAAAGGCATTAATTGCAAGATTAAAAAATGGTGGAATCACAAAATCAGATAACTGGCATATCGGTGGCCCGCACAAGCCCAGCTGTGTCTTATCTTCTATTTGTCGATGACAGTCTTTTTTTTTGCAAAGCAAATTTAGAAGAAGCCTCTACAATCTTACAAGTACTCAACGATTATGAACATGTATTGGGACAGAAGATAAACTTTTCTAAGTCCTCAATTCAATTTGGAAAAGATATTGTTCAGGTCAGAAGACATGAGATTCAAAGCCTTCTCAGTATCCATACCTGTAGGGGTATTGGTTCATACCTAGGATTATCGGAAGGTTTAGAGGATGCGAAGACCAAGGTCTTTGCGATTGTTAAAGAAAAAATAGAAGCAAGAATTAATTCTTGGTCCGTCAAATTTCTCTCTACGGGTGGCAAATAAGTCTTAATAAAATCTGTTCTTACGGCCATCCCTTCCTATGTGATGTCATGCTATCGACTTCATAAGACACTTACTTCAAAAAATTTAGCTGCTATTGCCAATTTTTGGTGGCATAGTTCTAGATCCTCACAAGGAATTCATTGGATAAAGTGGGAGTCTCTATGTAGAAATAAAACAAATGGAAATTTACGTTTAAGAGTGATCGAGGATTTCAATTCAGCACTTCAAGCCAAACAATTGTGACGGTTGCTTGATCATCCTGAGTCTTTAATGGCAAGAATATTCCAAGGACAGTATTATATGGGATCTAATCCCCTAGCTACTAGATGGTTGTACTCGCCTTCCTATAGATGACAAAGCATTATCTCTGCCTGTGCTTTGGTCATGAAAGTCCTTATTAAATGGGTGGAAAATGTTGATACCATTAGGATGTGGACCGATCCTTGGATTTTAGACTCGTTGCCTAGACCGGCGGTAGAGTTAGATCCTTTGATTTACCCGGATTTACGAGTATTGGATCTAATAGATTCACAATTGCGCATTTGGAAAGATGCCCTTATTAGAAAATTTTTTTGTCCCAAGATATGCTAATATTATTCTTGGCATTCATATTCCACGTAATCTTTCCCATGATCGTTTTGGATGGCATTTTAACAAGTCTGATCGATACACTGTTAAATTGGGATACTACGCTGAACGAAATATAACCGAGCATTCAATGCATTCCTTTGGTTCCCATATACAAGATCTCCATGCCTAGGTTTGGAAAGTCAATGCACCACAAAAAAATTAAACCTTTTATTTGGCAAGCAGTTTCAGGTCAACTTGTGGTCAAAGCTAATTTAGTCGACGCGGTATTCCATGCGATAAACGTTGTGATCACTATGGGGAAAATCAGGAAACAATAAATCATGTCTTATTCGAATGCCATTCGACCTTACAAGCTTGGGCTTTATCTCGTATACCACCATGCCCCTGTTTCCCTTGCTCCTCTATATTTGCGAACATTGACAACCTTATTTGGAGGCTCCCACGACAAGATGATTCCGTAACTTTCCTTGGATACTTTGGTTTCTATGGAAAGCTAGGAACGAGAAATTTTTTGCTAACAAGGACACAGACCCGAGGGATTTGGTTTAAGCGGCTGATTCAGAAGCGAAGGCTTGGTTCTCTTCTCAAGAAAACATAGATATAAAAACTAACGGAAGTACCAATTTCATTTATCCTAAGGATGATAGGATGTCTTGACTATTGGCGATGAATCCCTCTTTTATAGGATATAAGTGCATGATAGATGCATCTTGGAAGGAATCCGATCTTTTCTCTGGCTTATGGTGGTATTTCTTTCCCTATGAGACGAGCTGAGTGAATATGGGAGCTCAGAGCATTCGTCGCAGTCTTTCCCCTTTGCATTCAAAACGGGAGGCTATCCTTTGGGCTATGACTTGTCTCTGCTCGCTTCACATTACTGAGGTCGAGTTTCTGGTGGACTGTTCCGAGCTCGTGCAGATGGTGGAGGATCCTTCTACGTGGCCTGCTTTTCTCCCATATTTTGACGATTCATTTAGACTCAGGAGCTATTTCGTCTGATTTTCCCTAGGACGAATTCCGCATGCTCCAAATTACAAGGCCGATATCCTATCCTACAACTTTAGATGGTTATCTAGGAACCATGTCTATGTGAACAATGTACCAGCTTTGTATTTTCTGATCGTTTTATTTAGTAAAGTTGACAAAAAAAAATAAAAAAAATTCATTTACTATTTGAATTTTTTAATTAATGTAGGAATTAACACAATAAAAATTATTTTGTGCAAGTGCCTTTAACCTAGTGACAGACGGTAGGTTCACTAAAAACAGACACATTTGTATATTTAGGAATTGAGTCCCACCATCTGTATTATGCAAGAACTTGGTTAATAAGTCGGCTAGTTGTGACCTAATATTAATATTGACATAAAAGGAAAAAATTATTTACTTTGAAACGAGTCATTTCTCCAGATTAATCACAGTACTTTAATGGTTAACTAACAGTCTAAATAATTAGTATTGATTTTGCTTATTTTAAAAAATTGATGTCTACAATTTAAATTTTTGAGCATGTAAATTAGATTTATATTGGATCCTTAAGTTCCTGCAGGGATAGGCTTGAAATTGTCACCGCTTTTTCCATGAAAGCACTCAGCAGATGTTTGACCAAACAAAAAAAAAAAACACTCAGCAGATGTACATGGGGATCGGTTTTGACTGGTCTGATCCGGTTCAGTATGGTTTTGAGAAATTGTCGTAACTTCAAAGAATAAAGCAGAACGGTTTAACATTCTGGTGGAGGAGAGACTGAAATCAGCTGAGATTCTGCGACTGACGTATGAACCCTAAATCCTCTTTCATCTTCAAGCACCCAAAAGAGCTTTTCTTTCGTCTAATCCTCTAAAAGGTAATAACATTTTTTCTTCTTCTTGGTGTTTTGTTTGTTCCTACGATTCTTCAATATTTCAAATTTTCTACTCTAGATTGTCTCTCGTTCCTTGTTCAATTGTTTTAGTTCTGGTAAATTTCCTGGAAAGGTATGTTTTGTTTTTCAGATGTTTAGATTTCTTGTCATTATTTGTGAACTCATTTTGGCTAATTTTTGAATTGCTTCAAGGTTTAGTTATACTTTTTTGGCGTCGCCAAAATCATGCTCCTTCGTAGGTTAACAAGATTAGGTTCTCGCATTGTTAGAGAGCTCCCAAGAGGTAAATTTTTCTCAACTCTTGAGAATTTTTTCTTTCGAAACAGAGCTCATGTATTGTCTGCGTAATTTAACTCCATCGTTTATGTTTGTGGGCAGAGAGACATTTCTCAACATGTGGGACGCGGATTCTACAAAAGACTTATGGTCAATATCTGCCATCTTCGGTTAGTCTGAGCTTTGGTTCATACATGAGAATTTATTGCATTGGTTTCTTTCCCTGGTTTGCTGTTCCATATGAATCCGAGCTCATTTATTAGAACAGATTTAGTCGGTCCTCCCCATTTGCGATCAAGCTATAAGATAGGTTTTGCGATTCTTAATTGGTCTGTTATGAGTAAATTGTGGATTCGGTAAAAGCTTGTTGATACTGAGTTTGGTTTTGTTTGTATTCTTGGAATCTGAAGATCTTGTTCTGTATCACCAAATTGTCTTCCAATTTTGATATGTATCTGATGCTTAATGGTATAATAAGTTGAGAAACCAATACAGAGAGTGTTAAAGGTTTGGCTTTGGCTCAGAGATTTAGTTAAAGCCTTGTCTTTTGCTTAGAAGTATTGTGACTTTGGTGAGTCTCATGTTCTCTTACATATTCGATCGTGATTTCATATCTTTGCTCTTTTTCTCCTCGACAGCCAATGCCGCAAAAGCAAATGAGGAGTTTTCCAGAAACATTATTCTCGTATAATCATGACGTTTGCACATGTTACAGCACATCATCTGAAAAAGGAGGCGAAGAAACAGAAAAGTAAGTTCAAATTCATATAAAAAACATTGAACTCTTAACAAAAACAAATGTAGAAACGGTAATTTATACACCCCTATTCTCACCTGAGTGTAAAGAACATACTTGCAATTCTTATTTTCCAGGATCAACGTTATCTTTGTTGATAAAGATGGAGAGGAAATTCATATTAAGGTCCCAATTGGAATGAACATCCTTGAAGCTGCTCACCAAAATGATATAGAACTTGAAGGCATGTTTATTCTGAATCTTCTCTTAAAACAAGATAGTAACTAGTGTCTCAGATTGTCCTATTGTCATTAATGGAGTTCTTTTTCCTATTCTCATTTATTCCTATTGGCATTAATGGATTGCTTTTCCTAAATCTTCAGGGGCGTGTGAAGGTTCTCTAGCGTGTTCAACGTGCCATGTGATTGTTATGGTAAAAAAATATCTTCCTTACAATACTAATCTACATAGATGATCATGAATTATGTTTTCCCAAAATATTTAAACTGTAATTGTAATAGGACACCGAATACTACAACAAACTCGAAGAACCAACAGATGAGGAGAATGACATGCTAGATCTTGCTTTCGGGTTAACAGAAACGTGAGTTTTCTCTCTTACACTTTGAATGGTTTCATTGGACGTGTTGACAATTTCCACTGAAAATGTTAATAGGTCGCGATTGGGATGTCAAGTCATAGCAAAACCAGAGCTAGATGGAATACGCTTAGCCATTCCTTCAGCTACAAGAAATTTTGCAGTTGATGGGTTTGTTCCAAAACCTCACTAGCCACTAAAAGTCTCAGAGCATAGGATTTTCTGAGTTTACGCTTGTTTATTATTCGATTAAAAAAGAAAAAGAAAAAAAATTCATTACATGAAATTACCTCTAAAGAGTATACAAATGTAATTCAGGCTGAAATTTCAACTCAACTTGTGTTTGCAGCACTGTGTTTAGTTGTGAATTTTGAACTTTGACTTAGATTCCATAAAATGCTAAGAAACAAATAAAATTTTGATAATTCACAAAAAAATTGTTTCTGCATAGATTCCATAAAAAGCTTTGGTCGTTTAACTCATGGTTTCATGACGACTGAATATATGAACGACACGCTTTTACACATTATATTTTCTTTCGTTACATATCACTATTTAAATCTCTGTTCTATTTTCTATACTATGGTTATACTTTTTATTATCTGATACTCAGATATTACTGTCTACAAACAACTATCATATACATCTCTGCAATATATTTTAGACGAACTTATGTGCATCATATCTGCATCATATTAATATTGAACATGTAACAAGCAAGATTTTACAATTTTCAGTTAGATGAATATCTATAAATCTTTAAGAAATTAATTGTATATGATTTATCTTCTAGAAGCTTTAATTTTTTGTCAACAAATTACTATTAAATCTTGTAATAACATAGATATTTTGTCGTTTACGAAAATTAGTTTATTTTATTTATAAAATATTTATTATTGGTGATTTTTATTCATTTTCATAAGTTGTCTACTAAATTTTTTTTATCACCATTAATAATTGAAAAAACTATAAAAATATATTTATAGAAAATTTATCTAAGCTTATAGGCAAGTGTTTTTATATACATGCAATATATGTTTGTATTGCCTAAAATTGCCATTACATTCTCAATGTTCCTAGATTTTGTTTCTGTTTATCTGATATCTCATTAATTATGCATCATTGATTCTTAATTTCTCATATACAAACAAGAGTTAAGAATCAAAAACCCCTAGTTTTGACTAAGATTAGTTTAAGATCTTCAGATTTATCAATACACAATCTCTGACACGTTTTGCTCATAGTCTCATAATTCTAAATTTTGAAACGTATCTCTTTATTTAATTTTCACTCACCAATTACCTATATAAGAAGACACTCTTCACAACACCAAAGATCATAACATTAATAACTTCTTCTAATATAGACTTTGTTTCCAAGAAAAAATCAAGTACTTGTTGAGAAAAATGGATAACTTTAATGTGTTGGCAAATGAAAATGAAGACAATCAAGTGAACCAAGAGAAGCCTCCACCACAAATGTGTCCAAGGTGTAACTCAAACTACACCAAATTTTGTTACTACAACAACTATAAGGTGTCTCAACCTCGCTACTTCTGCAAGAATTGTCGTAGATTCTGGACTCATGGTGGGGCTTTAAGGAACATACCAATTGGTGGAAGTTCTGGCAAATTCAAACGTGCAAAGGTAACTCAATCTTCAGTTTCTCAACTGGTTTCTGCTGAGATTCAACAATATAATCAGAAACCTTTCTTACGTGTGCACGAAAACAATAACTTTGTTGGATCTTTTGGTGCTTCTTCTTCTTCTGGTGCTGTTGGGAACCATTTTGGTTCTCTTCCTGGTATTCACAACGGTACAGTAGAAAATGTGTCTTCAGTTCAGAATTTTCGAGCAATAGATAGTCTAGACTTTCTTGATGAATTGTTTGAACTGAACAACTACGATGTTGGATCCAATGATTTGATTGGTAATCATTTGATCAACCAATCAATTAGTGGACCAGTTGGTAATCACAATCAAGTGGATCAACACAAGTGGAACAAGAGCTTCAACTACAACACAATGAACATGAATGATCATAACGCCAATACTAGTGGAAGTGGAGGATATGACATGAACATGAACAACTACAACTACAAGATCAGAAACAACAGTGTGATTAAGTATCCTTAATATTTCGAGAAGGGTGGTCCTTAAATCTTAAAACATATTAGCTATCTTCTATTTCTAATTAATATAATGTCTCAATTTCTCTTTTATGTTAAATTGTTTTTTTTATTCATTAAAGTTTGCATCTTTGTTTCTCAAAAGGTTCAGTCAAACGTAGTTAGTGATCATCATTCACCATTTCGTTGTTTTGCAATTGGACTCTTGATAATGTGCCAATAAAGATTATAGGGATTTTGAGCCTAACCACAAATTAATGATCATGATCTTTATACTACATAAATTAAGATATGGGGATGATTGGAAAGGGTTGTGGTTGCTGTAGCAAGCAAAATGATTTTGAAATCATTAAAATTAAGTTAATCATGATTTATAGTCTATTTTAGCTTTCATTGCTATAGAAAACAATTTTTTAATTTTGGCAAGTTTTTTGGCTGTAAAAAGCCAGATTCCTACAAGCCAAATTTTGGGCTTTGCAAATTCAAATCAAAATTATTTATCACAAATAAACCCTAATCGTGTGTAGCCTATAAAACATAAAATTGATGCCGTCTTTTACAAACCAAAAAGCAAAAAAAATTGCAAAATCAAAATTATTCATCACAAATAAACCCTAATCGTGTGTAGCCTATAAAACATAAAATTGATGCCGTCTTTTACAAACCAAAAAGCAAAAAAAATTGCAAAATCAAAATTATTCATCACAAATAAACCCTAATCGTGTGTAGCCTATAAAACATAAAATTGATGCCGTCTTTTACAAACCAAAAAGCAAAAAAAATTGCAAAATCAAAATTATTCATCACAAATAAACCCTAATCGTGTGTAGCCTATAAAACATAAAATTGATGCCGTCTTTTACAAACCAAAAAGCAAAAAAAAAGAAAGTAAAGATTAGACAGCAACGAGAAGAGAAAAGGAGAGGTATGTTTTGCTTTGACTATTATTCTATATCTGTGTATTTTAATAAGATATATAATATTATTATTTGTTAGCGGAGTATGTTGTGTAATGGTAGGATTAATATAATATCAATATAAATATGAATAATTGAGTTAAATTATTGAAAATATGTATGTAGTTTAAATGTAATAAAAGTATATATACTTTTCCAATTTAAACGAGTCTTTTTCTATCAAGATTCATTTGTATAGTATTCAATTTGGTTTAGTGAACTCACATTATAAATAATATATAACGTTAAATCTTTCGTATTATATTTAGTGAATTCACTTTTTATTTATTTTATTTTCAACAGGTTTGAAGTGAAGCAGAGTGAAATAATCAAGTGAATTCAATTTATTTTTGTGGGACAATGAATCAAGATGGTACTCCAATCTCTCAACAAGAGGTAAGAAACTTATGACATTTAATTAATTTAGAAATTGACACCAATTTTTAATATAGTTATTTTGTGTCATAGATTAATGTTAAGTGGACAGATGAAATTTCTCGAATATTCATTGAGATTTATTTAGCTCAACTCGATAAAGAAAATTGGGTAGACCGCCTTAACAAAAGAAGGTAAAATAAGTGTTAGAAAGAGTTTTCAAGAAGCTACTGGATTTGATTTAGTATGGAAAAAAATTTCAAACTATTACCGATATTTTAAAGTTTGGTATGAGTGCTACAACCGATTATGTGGTTATACTGAAGTAGCTATTGATCATGCCACGGAAATAATCAGTATGGAAAAAGAATGGTGGGATGAACGAATACAAGTAAGTATTTTAAATATTTTTAAAAATATTTTTTTAGTTAAAAAAAGTCATACATATATTAAATTATTTTTAAAACATATATTAGGAAAATGAGGTGGCTAAATGATTTCGTAAGAAGGTTTTAGCAAATAAAGATCTTTTGGAAAAATTGTTTAGTGGGACTCCTATAGGAGTTGAAGACGGATGATCGGCTGGATATCGTCCTGATGTATATTATCCTCAACATAAACATGAACATGTGATGCGATTTGATATAAACACACCATATGTTATTGAGGATCAAGACAAGGTTTTACCTACTCCATAAGAAGAATTAACTGAAACTGAGTCAACACCTAACACTATGCGTTCACCGCCCATTGAAAGACCACAACATGACCAACGAAATAAACGTAAACGTGGATCGTCAAACAACAATAACCAATCTGATTTGTCAAAAGCTTTAAGTGAACGATCAGACGCACTTAAAATGGCAGCATCTGAGATATCATCGCTTTGCCATCTGACGTAACACTTGCTGCACGACAGTTACATCAGATACCAGAGATTGAATTCGGCACATCATTTTACTAAGATGCTACTAATATACTTTGTGAAGATAAAATTGTCCGATAATGGTTTATTGGCATTCCAGAAAATAAGTTTGCACTTATTTATTTGGAGCAAAAAATTGGGTGCAAACATAATGAGTGATTGTCAAAACTATATTTGTCTTTTATATCATTTGTGTGGGAATTTAAGTTTCAAAATTATTAGTTACATTATATTTAATTATGATTTATTTATTTTAATAATAAAAACTATTATACTTATTTCTTATGTATTATGCAAATTACTTACTATTGTAGTATAATTAATGTTTCAATTTTTGCTTTATTTTCAGATAATAAAACTATTTTGGAAAATGGTAGAGGATGATGAAGAGAATGACTCTCTGTCAATATTACACTTAACAGATGAATCAACCATAAAATATAATATTAGACAACCATTGTGTTCACATCCTAGCCATGGTCGTCAGTTTGTTGATGACCTAATACATGGTCATCCAGATCAATGCCATTTTCTTCTGCGAATGGGTCCAGAGGTATTTCTTAATCTATGAGAAACTTTGGAAATTAAATACAAGATGAAACCAACTTGAAATATGACCGTGAAAGAGAGTGTGATAATTTTTTTGTACATTTGTGGTCATAACGTCACTCAACGAAACAACATGAGGATGTTTGGACATTCTCAAGAAACCATATCCAAAAAATTTCATGAAGTTCTTAATGTGATGGAGCTTATGACAATAGATATGTTTAAACTAGACCCCATGAATCTTAATCAAGTTCATCCTAAGTTGATGTCTGATAAGCGTTACTGGCCTTATTTTAAAGGATTTGTTGGTGCAATGGATGGGACACATGTACCCGTTGTTGTATCTGGACGAGATCAACAACGTTATTGGAACAGAAAAGGTGTATGCAGCATGAATATTTTAGCTATCTGCAATTTGGATATGTTATTTACATACATATATGTTGGTGTCCCTGGGTCTGCCCATGATGCAAAAGTATTATCTTTGGCTATGGAAGGCGATATTAATTTTCCACATCCACGAATAGGTAAATATTACCTTGTCGATTCAGGATATGCATTACGTCGAGGATACTTGGGACCATATCGACAAACTCGGTACCATCAAAACCAATTTCAAAACCAAGCACCACCGTCTAATTATAAAGAAAAATTTAATCGTAGCCACTCTTCATTTCGTTGTGTCATTGAAAGAACATTTGGAGTATGGAAAGAAAAATGGAGGATAATGCAAGATCGGGCACGATACGACATTAGAACAACAAGGAAACTTGTTGTAGCAACCATGGCACTACATAACTTTGTCCACAAATCAAATATACCAGATCCTGATTTTGACGTTGATTGGATACATGATAACAATCAACAATCTACAACGAATGATGAAGCTCCAGTAGTAGAAGAAGAAATGACTGGTTCAAGAAAATATATGGAAGGATTTCGAGATGAGATTGCGACGAATTTATGGGATGCTCGGAACTAAGTTTGAAGATCATTTTTCATTATATCAAAATTTTTAGATTTATTATTTATTAATATTGGATATGTATTATCTGATCTGAAATATTATATACATTTGTTATAAATTTATCTGTGTTTGATGAATATTTAATATTTTATAAATTATATATTTATTACAAATTTATTATATATTTTATTTACAATATTATACGGTTATTTGAATTTATTATATTTATATTTGAAATATTATACATTAATAATAATTTAGTATTTTAAATTTAGTACTGATTTAAAATTTATCATATATTTCAGCATATATTTTAATTACTTTATATATATATATATATATTTAAATGAAAATCTACAGCATTTGTGTTTAAGAATTTACCAATCAAGTTTTCATTTTTGGAAAATCAGAGCCATAAACCTACAGCCAAAATCCTACAGCTAAAATCCTAAAGCAAAATTTTTAAAGTTATAGCTCTTATCAATCAACCCCATATAATCGCGATCGGGACTAAGAAAAATTATGCTAACCTCATGCATGCCACTTGATATTATCTTCAAAACTTAAGTAGACTTATTATTATTTATCAAAAAAACTAGTTTTCATATAAAATAAAATTTGACATCTTTTACTTGAGTTAGTTGAAACTGGGTTTCTATTTTCCTAGTCAAACCAAACAGATAATAATGGTATTCATGATTCCCAAATTTATATATTTATGTAAAATAATTACTTATATAATTATTACAATAAATAATCAGCTAGAAAGAGAAATATAGATTTGTAATAATTTACATTCAAAAAAATTGTAGCATCGGAAAGAATCAATTTAGAAAAGTAATATATAAAATCGTAAAATGTAAACTACAAATTATACCGCTAAAGTTCATTATATAAACGTATAAATACAATAAGTGTAAAATTTGGCAACCAGCAATAGAATCTAAAATGTATGAACTGATTGCAACTCTGCCTCGAGAACTGATTGCAGCTCTGCCTGAAAAAGATTTAACTAACGTTTCGGAATTACAAAAAAATGATAATTCTCGCAAGACTCCACACTAATTCTATGTTATGCTCTATTTTTTAATGGTGGTTGCGTGTGGTTGTTTTAAACAACACAACACTACTGACTATGTTGCTTCATTTCAGATTCCAGGAGTTGCAATGAATATCAAAATTCTGTATAGATGTGCAAAGCCATGGTCATAAATCAATCTCGACAATGGTGCTGACTTATTGATCCATGTACAAGCTAATTGATATTTTAAATTAATATTTACAAAATTCAATTGAAAAGAGTGATAACATAGATATTCTGACTTTATTGTCAAGTTCCTGACAATAACTTTTGTTGCATCTTCTATCTCTTATCTTGACAATATTGTTGTCTTTGTCGACTCAATCTATAGAGATTCACATGTACGCTAGAATTGCATAGTGTTTTCTTGTATGTTAATATATAATAAATCCCTGCTATATTAATTTCATTGTTAGTGTTATAATTACATTTTTTAAGTATTATCTTATAATCAATATTATTATCTACAAACATGCAATTTTCTTAGATTGCTTTATGTGTACTATATATCTGCACAATATTAGTAATGAAAAATTTACCCTTAATACGAAACTACTGTTGTGCCTAAAAATATTTTACAATTTTTATCAGATTTACATTCAATAATCTTTACAAAATTTATTGTATCTCATATATAATCTAGAAGCATTGATTTTTTCCCAATAAATTAATATTAAATTTCTAATAAAGTTAACAATATATGTTTTGTCGTTTACGAGAAATGGTTTATTTTATTTTATTGAAAAATCAATTATTGTTAAATTTTTATTATTCTTATTACAGATTTTTATCATTTTCATACTTATACTTAATTTAATTTCCATATGAATTGGATATGCTGAGTGATTTAGACTTTTTGCATATTACAATGGATGCTCTTCGGTATGGGAGAATTACAACTTTGGAATTTAGTCTCCATGTGAGTAGAGAGAATTACAAACTTTGGAATTGTTTAGTATCATATGGGTATAATTTGTAATCGTTTCGCTTTAAGTATATAATTAGGATTCCATCCACGCTATAGGGTGAGATTTGATTTTTTTTCCAATTTGTGTTCACTTAATTTTTAGATCCGTATTGATATTTTGAATACTATTTTCGAAATAATGTTCTAATGGCCCAAAATTTGAACCGAAATCAACCTAAATTAGAAGAATCTAATCCAAACCAAACCCGACAAAAAATTCCATAAGTCCTAAACCTATATATTAAAAAAAAACTGAACCGAAAGCCAATATGGAACCAATTAAGAACCAAATTTTAGAGTTTTTTTTATTAAATCTTTTGAAATTTTTAATTTTTATATAAATATTCGGACCCGAACTTGATCTATATCGTACCAAACTATATTCAAAAAATAAAATATCCGAATATGTCTTAAACCAAAATAACCAAAATACCAAATTAAATGAAACGAATCCGACAAAATACCAGAATCTAATCTAAACCCGAACAAGAATTGAATCAATAAGAAATGTTTTTTTTATGAAATTTAGTTTTTTTGAAAAAAATTTCTATTAAATTTTATTTTTTATATAAAAATTTGTAACAAAACTATCTTTATCCTATTTTTAAGGGGTTGTTATGAACTTAGGTTAATTTTATCCTATAATTTATAACACGGTCAAAATGAAAGTGTTTTCCGCTTTAATATATAAGACTAGGATTCAACCCACGCTATAGCGTGGGATTTGATTATTTTTTTCAAACCGTATTTATATGGTTCTTAGATTTCGAGTTGATGTTTTGAATATTGTTTTCAAAATTTTCTAGTTGACCAAAACCCGAACCGAAATCAACCTGAATTAGAAGAATTTAATTTGAACCAAACCCGATAAAATACTCTATAGGTCCTAAACCTATATATTTTAAAAAAAACTAAACTCAAATTCGATATGGAACCAATCAAGAACCAAATTTTAGAGTTTTTATATTAATTTTTTTTTAAATTTTGAGTTTTTATATAAAAATACCCGAATTCGAATTTGATCTATACCGTACCACACTATATAAGAAAAATATAAATTTCGAATATATTTTAAACCTAAATAACCAGAATACCAAATTAGATAAACCAAACCAAACAAAATACCTAAACGCGTCCTAAATCTATATACTGGGAAAATCTACTCCAAAACCAAACCAAAATCGAATCAATAACCGCATCTATAACCAAAATATTTTTTTTAAATTAAATTTTAGATTTTTAGAATTTTTCTATTAAATTTGAATTTTTATATAAAAATCTATAACAAAACCAGTTTGATCCTATTTTTGAGGGATTGTTATGAAATTAGGTTTATTTTTATCCTAAAGTTATTAACACGGTTAAAATGAAAGTGTCTTCCGCTTTAGTATAAGACTAGGATTTAACCTACGCTATAGCATGAGATTTGATTATTTTTTTCAACCCATGTTCATTTGGTTCTTAGATCCATGTTGATATTTTGAGTATTATTTTTTGGAATGATGTTCTAGTGGCCCAAAACTCGAAACAAAATTAACCCGAATTAGAAAAATCTAATCTGAACCAAACCCAACAAAACACTTCATAAGTCCTACGCCTATATATTCTAAAAGAAACTGAACCCAAACCCGATATGGAACCAACCAAGAACCAAATTTTAGAGTTTTTTTATTAAACCTTTTACTATTTTGAAATTTTTTTATATAAAAATACTCAGATCTGAACTCGATCTATATCGTACCAAACTATATTCAAGAAATAAAATATCTGAATATGTCTTAAACCAAAATAACCAAAATACCAAATTAGATGAACTGAATTCGACAAAATACCAAAATCCAATCCAAACCCGAACCAGAATCGAATCAATAACCGAATTTGTAATCGAAATTTTTTTAATCAAATTTTTGTTTTTTAAGAATTTTTCTACAAAATTTGATTTTTTATATAAAAATTTGTAACAAAACTACTTTATCCTATTTTTAAGGGGTTATGAATCTTAGGTTAATTTAATCCTATAATTTATAACACGGTCAAAATGAAAATGTCTCCCATTTTTAATATATAAGACTAGGATAATACCCGCCTTATAATGTGAGATTTGATTATTTTTCAAATTTTATTCATTTAGATTGCTAGATCCGTGCTTATATATTAGAATACTGTTTTTAAGATGTTGATTCAACTACTGTAATCCTAACCAAAATTGCTCCGTATTAGAGGAACCATCCGAAAAAATACTCACATAAGTTCTAAATCTATATATCCAAAATATTAAGCCCGACCCCGAACTAAAACCAAATCAAGAACCAAATTTTAGCTTTCTAGAGTTTTTATTATTATTATTGTTTATAATTTTAAAATTTTATATAAAAATACCTCTAAACCCAAACTCGATCTATACGAAACCATTTTCAAAAAAATAAAATATCTGAGTAAGTCTTAAATCAAAAGAACCAAAATACCGAATTAGAAGAACCGAACCCAAAAAAATACCATAAATGGGTCTTAAATCTATGCACCTGGAAAATCGAGTTTAAACCCAAACCTAAACCAAATCAAGAACCGAATTTGTAATCTTTATATTTATATTAATTTTTATAAATTAAAAAAATATATATCTATTTGTTTTAAATTTTTATATATGAATCTGTAACAAAATTTACCTTAGACCTATTTTTAAGGGTTGTTAAAACCCATATGTTAATTTTATCCTAAAGTTTATAATACAGTCAAAAATGAAAGTGTCTCCCGCTTTAATATATAAAATTCTAAGGCAGCTTAGCATTAAGCATTCTTTTTCACTAAAATAATATTACCATTGATAATATGATATATATATATATACAGCTAAACGTTTTACATGATCAAGATCTACATGAATGAATTTTTTTTGATCGTTTCACACTCATGGTCTCATGACAGAAGTGAATATAGGAATTGCATTCTTTTACACACACTATATAGTTTTTACTAGAAAAATTCATAATCATATTGACAACAGTGTATGGACCAAATATAATTTTCTCATAGATAAATAGGTCTATTTATCTCTGACGCACACATTACTGGATTTTTCGTTTTTTAGATCTCTATGCTATTTTTGGTTAAAAATATATATATATATATATATGCAACATATTTTAGACAGCCTTATGAGCACACCATATACACATCTTCATAGTGAACAATTTTACTCCTAACTACTGCACCTACAATATTTTTAGAATCTTCAATTAGGTTTACATCTATTAATCATTAAGAAAATAATTGTTTCTCATATATGATCTAGAAGCTTTTTTTTCTTAACAAATTACTATTAAATCTCTTATGAAATTACTAATATACATATCTTGTTTTTTTTTATATAAAAGATTTTGAATAAGGTTATTTATGTTCACTACTTAGTTTATTTTATTTATAAGAAAAAACTACTATTGTTAAATTTTATCATCTGCATAACAACTAGTGTTGATCTAAATCGAATAATATAATCTCAAAACTCTCTTTCCACTCGGTTATAGATGAAGCGAGTATCATTCGGGTTCTTGTAACGCCGATCCAAGTTCTGTTTCCTTTTCACCTTTACAAACACTCAAATTCATTGAGATCTCCATCCATAAATGCATTCGGCTACATCTCTCTAGTATTTCGCCATTAACCTACATAACGCACTAGATCGAGACCCAGAAGTACATCAAATTAACCGGAGAAGAGTTTGAAGTGTGGAACACCCTCAAGAGACGAATTCAACTCCAAATACCAAACCATCTTCTGCATGCACCACACTTTGGTAGGAAACTTAGCAATTAACACACTAAGGAGGCTTGAGCTAACAACTAGAGCACAAAGATCACATAATCTACAGGTGATATATGCTCTGCTTACTTGGTTTCTCATATCTAATTATTAAGTTATTAAAAACCCACCAAAATCTGTCACAAATCCTTGTTGCATGTGTTAAATTAAGTTAATTTGTCAACATAGTGGGATTATTTTGAGACCATAATGAAATACGCGATTGAGGCTATGAGATCAATGTCAATTTCAGATATTTCCAATAACTTTACCTTCAGATGGCAATGACCATAATGAGAATGACACAAAACTTAGCATCATAGGCAAACTACTCAACCCGGAGCATCAAAATATGGCAAAACTCATCTTCAACATGCCTAAAATTTGGAGGGTTCAAAATAGAGTTAAAGGAATAGCGATATTTGAAGATAGTTGTCAATTTACTTTCCAATCTAAAACAGACATGCAAGAGATCTTAAACAGCGACTATGGATCTATGATGATTGGTGTTTCATCATATCACCATGGACAGAGAAAATAGATGGAAACCCTTTTCAAAAAATCTCTCTGTGGATCAGACTTCGGAACATCCCGCTGGAGTTCTACGCAAAAGACACATTTTTAGCAATTGCTAATTCGATTGGTGAGGTTCGTCATATTGATTTTGATCCCAATAAGTCACACACGCAGGATTTCATTAGAGTTCAAATACTTTTTGATGTGAATAATCTGTTAAACTATAATCAAAATCTCGTATAGCATATAGTTTATATAATATATAGTTTGTATTTACATAAAATTAGTTACTACAAAATATATGAATATGTTGGTTGTATTTTGAAGCGACAAGAATCACACCTATTCATATAATTGTGTCTTCTAATTTAAGTTGTAACTTTAGAGATTATAAGTTGTGTCTTTTTGTTTAGGTTGTGTCCTTTAGATTAGAGTTGTGTTGTTTCGTTTCCTATATATTAGAGATAAAAACTCATTTGTAAAACAGTGTGTGTAATATTTCGTTTCTTATCAATAAAGTTTAGATTTCAGATTTGAAATACTTTGTTGTTTTCACAAACACAAATCTTTTGATACTCTGTCATGGTATTCGAGCTTTACGATTGAGAGGACAAACACAAGCACTAGTTCTGTAAATCGAATTGAGAAAAGAAGTTTGACATTTTCTTTTCGCATCGGCGACCCGTAGAATTTCAAAGAACTTCGCATCAAGTCATTCCCATATTCGATGGGGAGAAATATGACTTTTGGAGCATTAAGATGGCAACAATTTTTCGGACTTGAAAGTTATGGTCCGTAATTGAAGAAGGTGTGCCACTCGCACCGGTACAAGAAACACCAGAAATTGCACAAGCAAATACTCTTAGAGAAGAAGCACTCGTAAATGATATGAACACTTTGTAGATTTTGCAAACTCCTGTAACCGATCATATCTTCTCACGAATTGCAATGACTACAACATCAAAAGAGGCATGTGATGCATTGAAGGCTGAGTATGAAGGCTCTCCTCAAGTCAAGTTGGTGAAACTTCAAACATTGCACAGAGAATACGAAATATTGAATATGAATGAGAATGAAATGATCAAGTCATTCACAGATAAATTGGTTGATTTGGAGAATCAATTAACTTATCATGGTGAAAAAAGGACTGATTATCAATTGATACAAAAGATACTCATCTCTCTCTCAGCCAAGTTCGATAGCATTGTTAGTGGCAGCAAACGCGAGATTTGACTTCACTCACAAGGACCAAATTGATTGGTATCTTACGAGCACATGAAGCAAGGTTGTCAATTAGAGAAGATCGCACAAATGAAGGAGCATTCTATGTTTGCAACAAAGCATTGGTTACGAAGAAGGAAAATAATAAGAGTCGTGACACTCAAGGGAAGAGGTGGTGTGATTACTGCAAAAATAAAAATCACATGGAGCCCTACTATTGGAAGAAAGCAAAGGATAAAGATCCTAGCAAGGTTAAATGTTACAATTGTGCTGAGATGGGTCACTACTCAAAGGAATGTCGCTCAAAGAAAAATGAGCAAGCCCGTGTAACTCTCGAAGAAGAAGAAATCGATTCTAGTGAAGAGCACATGATATTTTCTGCAAGTGAAGTTGCAACAAGTGTCCTAAAGGAAGATTTATGGTTAGTAGATATTGGTTGCACTAACCATATGACTAAAGATGAGAGATACTTCTCTAGAATTGATAAAAGTATCAAAATTCCGATCAAAGTTGGTAATGGTGACATTATGATGACTGCAGGTAAAAGAGATGTTGATGTGTGAACACCGTATGTCAAGAAGACTATAAGGAATGTGTTCCTGGTGCCTAAGTTGGAGAAGAACCTATTGAGTGTTTCGCAAATAGTCTTGAGTGGTTATCAAGTGTGTTTTCAAGACAAGAGATGTGTCATTTTGGATGCAAAAGGAACGAAGATCTTGGATGTTCAAATGACTAACAAGAGTTTCATAGTCAAGATGAGTCTTGATAAAGAAGAAAAAGCCATGATACAAGTGTGGAGGGTGATATGGCGATTTAGCACAAGAGACTTGATCATGTAGGCAATACTCGTTTACAACAATTACAAGACCAAGATTTGGTAAGTGGTTTACCAAAATTCGATATTCACAAGGAGGTGTGTGAGACGTGTAACCTTGGCAAACAATCACGAAAAAGTTTTCCAAAGGAATCTCAAACCAAGACAAGAGAGAAACTCGAGAGCATACATACATATGTATATGGACCAATGCATCATCAATCACTTGATGGCAGCCGATGCTTTCTATTGTTTTTGGATGACTATACTCACATGTGTTGGGTAAACTTCTTAAGAAAAAATCAGAAGCCTATCAAATGTTTAAGAAGTTCAAAGCAATGGTCGAAAATCAATCGGGCTGTAAAATCAAGGTGTTGAGATCCGATGGTGGTGGTAAATTCGTCTCACAAGAGTTTAACAAATTTTATGAGGAAGAAGAGATCAATAGGCAAGTGACATTGGCTTATTCCCCACAACAAAATGGTGCAGCTGAGCGTAAGAATAGGTCTTTGGTGGAGATGGCAAGAGCAATGATCTTTGAACAAAACTTGCCACTTAAGTTTTGGGCGGAAGCAACTTATACTGCCACTTATTTGCAAAATCGACTACCCTCTAAGGCTATTGGAGATGTAGTGACGCCTATAGAGATATGGAATAGTCACAAACCGAATGTGTCTCACTTGAAGATATTTGGGAGTTTATGCTATATTCATATTGTCGATCAAAAGAGAAGGAAATTAGATGCCAAAGCAAAACGTGGAGTGTTCGTTGGCTATAGCAATAAGTCAAAAGGCTATAGAGTTCTCATGTTGGAAAATGAGAAAATTGAAGTGTCAAGAGGTGTTGAGTTTGAAGAGATAAAGAGATGGGATTGGGAGAGAAAGGAAGAAGTGGAGAAAACTCTTATTTTACCTGTAAATAATCAACAAGACGCTGAAGAACAACAAGACATTGAGGAACATTTTGAAAATGTTACAAATCCGAGTACTCCACAAGGCGTCGAGTCTCGAACTATTGAAGAAGGAGAATCATCTCAACCTCGCAGAAAGTACAAATCTATGAATAAGATCATGTGTATAGCACCAAGGGTCGAATTTGATGAAGACGCACAATTCATAGAAGCATGCCACTTTGCACTTGATGAACCACCAACTTACAATGAAGCATGTGTAAGTAAAGAATGGAGAAATGGAATGAAGGAAAAGGTACACATGATCAAGAAGAACAAAACATGGTAACTTGTAGACAAACCGAAGAACAATAACTTCATAAGTGTAAAGTGGATCTACAAAGTCAAGACAGATGTCAGTGGTGATCTAATCAAACACAAAGCAAGGTTAGTTTCAAGGGGTTTTACTCAAGAGTATGGAACCGATTAGTTGGAGACCTTTGCTCCGGTCTCTAGACATGATACAATTTGAGCCCCTACTTGCTTTTGCGGATCAAATAAAGTGGAAGTTGTATCAAATGGACGTCAAGTCAGCCTTCTTCAATGGATATTTGAAAGAAGAAGTGTATGTATCACAACCGTCTGATTTCGTGATAGAAGGAGAAGAAGAGAAGGTTTTAAGGGTTTACAAGGCACTCTATGGATTAAAGCAAGCCCTCGTGCATGGTATGGAAGGATCGATGATTACTTCACTCAAAGCGAGTTCCAAAGGAGCATGAACGATGCTGCTTTGTACATCAAGAAAGAAGGAAGAGACGTGTTGATTGTAAGTCTTTATGTTGATGATATTATGATTACTGCAAGTAATGTTCATCAAATCAACACATTCAAAGAGAATATGAAGAATGAATTTGAGATTACCGATCTTGGATTGCTCAATTACTTCCTTGGGATAGAAGTAATCCAAGATGATCGTGGTATATTTTTTTCTCAAAAAAAGTATGCAAACAAACTTGTTGATAAGTTTGGAATGAAGCAAAGCAAGAGTGTAAGTACTCCACTTACACCACAAGGAAAGGGTGAAGAAAATGACAAAGAATACAAAGACTCTACCAAGTATAGAAGCATTGTTGGAGGACTACTATATTTATATGTCTTAAGACCGGATGTGATGCACGCGAGTTCTTATCTTTCAAGATAAATGTCATCATCGAGTTTGAAGCATTATCAAGAGGCCAAAAGAGTACTAAGGTATGTCAAAGAAACTTCTAATTTTAGAATACATTTTACAAGTGTAGAGGAACCAAGGTTGTTAGGCTACTCAAACAGCGATTGGGGTGGTTCTATTGAAGATAAGAAGAGTACATTTACTCTTGGATCAACAATGTTTTGTTGGCAATCAAGCAAGCAACAAACCGTTGCTCAATCCACGGCCGAGGCAGAATACATCTCCGTTTGTGCAGCCACAAATCAAGCCATTTAGTTACAATAATTATTCGAAGATTTTGTCTTCAAATTCGAAGAAGAAGTTCCAATCTTATGTGACAACAAATCAGCCATAGCAATTGGAAAAAATCCAGTGCAACATCGAAGGACAAAACACATAGAGATCAAGTATCACTTTGTTCATGAAGCACAACAAAAGAGACTCATTCAATTGGAGTTTTGCAAAGGAGAAGATCAACTCGCCGATATCTTCACAAAAGCATTAGGAGTTTCAAATTTGAAGATCTTCGGAAGAAGTTTGGAGTCAAGGCCAAAAACGAGATTTGATTAAGGGGGAGTGTTAAACTATAATCAAAATCTCATATAGTATATAGTTTATATAATATATAGTTTGTATTTATATAAAGTTAGTTACTAGAAAATATATGAATAAGTTGGTTGTGTTTTGAAGAGACACGAATCACACCTACTCATATAGTTGTGTCTTTTAATTTAAGTTATAACTTTAGGAATTATAAGTTGTGTTTTTTTTAGGTTATGTCCTTTAGATTAGAGTTATGTTGTTTTGTTTCCTACAATCACAATGTTTTGTTTCATATATATTAGAGACAAAAACTCATTTGTAAAACACTGTGTGTAATAATTTGTTTCTTATCGATAAAGTTTAGATTTCAGATTTGAAATACTTTGTTCTTTTCACACACACAAATCTCTTGATACTCTTACATAATCCAGTTAGGAAGAATAGGATAGTTAAACTACCCACGGGAGATATTTTGCATGTTGACATTGAATTTGAGAGAGTCAAGAAAATATGTTTTATATGTTCGAGTTTAGCTCATGATATGCTTAGATGCCCATTGAAAAACAAACAACACACTCCTGAGGAACAGAAAGCTACAACTACAATAACTACTGAGGTTAATCATAACGTAAAAAATACTGATAAACAACCAGGAGGTCAACCTGAAAACACCAAGGATTCTAAGAATACGTCAAGGATAAGAAAGGATGAGAAGACAACCCCTATTCAAAGCCAAAAGGGTGAACAAATCAAAGGAATCCAGATAGGTAATTACAAACATCAGGAAATAATAACAGAAGAAGAACTTGTTAGTAGCTCTAGAAATACATAACACTTGCCAAAGAAGCGTGATAGTCCAGAACAAGAATCAGAAATCATAGATACAAGTAGAAATATTCAACAATTAGATAACATGATGTATCAACTAAGAAAATATAAAAAACTAAAACCGGTTAGTATATTAGAGATCGGTCAAAGCTCTAATATAGTAGCTAATATAAAATCGATGGATTACATCTTTGGTGAAGATGACACTTTTATAACACACCAAGAAACATTTCTAAACAAACAAGAAGGAAGAATGGAGATGATGAAAACATCACAGGATCGTCAGTCAAGATATACCAAACATCAAATTGATGATCTAAATTCTCTTGTTGGCAGAAACAAAAAACAAAAACAGTGTCAATACATACAGAAGAGACTGAATTGACGGGCAATACTATACAAACATGTATGGTTACTAACTAGAAGCCACCCAATCTCCAATGAGCGTAATAAATTGGAACTGTCAGGAACTAAGGAACACCGTGACAGTTCGATGCCTTAAAGAAATACGTCAATGACTATTTCTGGACATTTTGTTTGTTATGGAAACCAAGAACAATTCACAACAAATTGAAACTCTGAAAGGGTGGCTAGGATATGATAATGTCTATATTGTGGTTCCGATAGGGACAAGTGGAGGTTTATCACTTTTGGAAAAACAACCAAGATTTACAAATACTAGATGCAAAATCGCATTATTGATACACAAATTTGTTTTGGGAATCACAACATTTTTTTTCGTTCATTTATGGTGATCCAGTTAGAAACCAACGCCAAAATGTTTGGATTCAGCTCATAAGTATTAGTAGTCAGAGGAATTTGGCATGGTTCCTTGTCGGAGACTTCAAGGAATACCTAAGCAACGATGACAAATTGGGGGGACCACTCAGAGCTGAAAACACTTTTATTCCTTTTCGCTCAATGATCAGAGATTGTAAACTTAGAGAATCTTACCAAGTTCTGGACATCATTTACTCATGGGCTTGAACAAGGAATAATGTCTGGACTCAATGCATGCTGGATTACTGTTTTGCAAATACATAAGCTTTTATTTTATTTCCCAGAACTAACACAACATATCTAGAAGCCATGGGATCGGACCATAGGCTGCTACATACTACATTCATTTTGGAAACTCGAAGCTACCAAAAAAGATTCTTTTTTGATAAGCATTGGATCTTCAAGCGATTGTTTCATGAAGTCATCGGAAATAGTTGGAGTCAGGATCATAGGAATTGTGAAACTACTCTGTTTAACCGTATAGCAAAATGCAGGAAACAAATCTCCATGTGGAAAAAATGAATCAATGTAATTTCAACACCAAAATTATGCAACTTCGTCAGCTTCTGGATAACAAGAGTACAAAGACTCATCCTAACTTTCACAGGATCGAGATAATAAAAACGGAATTAGAAGTCCCGATTAGAGTAGAAGAAATATTTTGGAAATAAAAAAATAAAGAAAAATGGTTAAAAGAAGGGGATAAAAACACAAAATTCCTCCATATCAGTGTCAAGAATATAAGACTTCGCAATAGCATTCCTTGCCTAATAGATGAAAATAATAATCCTTGTTTTGAAGATGTTTCTAAAGGAAACATAACAGCTGAGTTTTTTTACTATACTCTTTACTTCCATAAAGCCACCCAACATTGACGATTACTTACAGAGAATGGAACCAAGAATATAAGCCAATATGAATATGATGCTTACTAAAGCAATCACTTTGGAAGAAATTAGAAATGCAGTTTTTAGCATTAAGGTAGAAAGTGCACCAGGATCATATGGTATGACAGCAATATTCTACCAACACTTCTGGTCTACTATTTTTCTAAATATTGTGGAAGATATTCAAAAATCCTTTCAATCGGATCATTTTCCTCATGAGTGGAATTATATGCATATTTGTTTAATCCCAAAAAAGCACAATGCAACCCGTATGGCAGATTTCAGACCTATCAGCTTATGTTCAGTAATATACAAAATTCTATCCAAAATTATAGTGATGCGGTTAAGGATGATTTTACCATAACTAATATCAGAAACACAAGGTGCATTTTTTCTAGGTAGACTAATTTCAGAAAATACCCTATTAGCCCATGAAATCATTCATGCATTAAAAACTCAATGATATGGGAAACAGTCGTATATGGTAATTAAAACGGACATGTCAAAGGGATATGACAGAATAGAATGGACCTTCCTGGAAAAGGTACTGAGAAAACTTGGGGTTCTCTAATAGATGGATAGCTTTGGTAATGTATTATGCAACATTAGTCTCGTACTCTGTTATAATTAATGGCTCAGTTCATGGTTCCATTTGCCCACAGAGAGGTTTAAGACAAGGAGATCCACTTATCCTTCCCTATTTATCCTATATGCGGAACTGCTAGTTAACATTATGACATTAGCAGAACAGGCACAACGAATATCTGGAATAAAGTTACACCATACATGACCATCAATACAACATCTTATATTTGCAGATGACAGCCTCTTTATATGTAGAATCACCACAGAATAATGTCAGGCATTTAAGAATGCTTAATCCATTATGAGGAAATTCTGGTCAGAGTATTAACTTAGAAAAATCAAGTATAACATTTGGTGTTAAAGTAAATGAAGCCATAAGACAACAAACACAGAATATTCTTAACATTCATCAAACCAATGGTGGTGACAAATACTTAGGCCTTCCAGAATATTTAAGTGGCTCTACTAGAAAACTACGTAGTTTCATTACGGATAAGCTAAAGACTAGAACTTCTTCATGGTACACCAAAATGTTGTCTTTAGGAGGAAAAACATATTAATTAAAACTGTAGCATCAGCACTCCCGGTATATGCTATGAGCTGCTTCATATTATCTAAGACACAATGCAGGAAAATATCAAGTGTTATTTCCAACTTCTGGTGGAATCAACAAACTAATAAAAAAAAGATCAAATGGGTCTCATGGTTAAATCTTTGCAAACCCAAAAAAGAAAGAGGAATGGATTTTCGTGACATAGAAACGTTCAATCAAGTATTACTTACAAAACAAGCTTGGAGAATCCAAAACAACCTAGATGCCTTACTTACCGGAGTTTATTCATTGAGGTACTTTAGGAATAATGACTTTTTGGATTGCTCACGAGGTTCAAGACCTTCGTTTGCTTGGAGAAGTATTCAACAGGGTAAAACACTTTTGAAAAAGAGCTAATTCAAACAATAGGAGATGGCAAGTAAACTTATGTATGGACTACAAAATGGGTGTTTGATTAAGAACCAAAGCCACCAATAGTGAAAAATCTATATTTCAATGCTTGTTTAAAGGTATCTCAACTAATAAATTTGTCAGGTCAGAAAGTTAATAAAAAACATGAGAATTTTCATCATAAAGACGTTGGTAGAATTTTGGAATACCCGCCAAATGAATCCATTCCGGACTCATGGGATTACAACAGAGATAGGTTTTATACAGTCAAGAGTGGGTATTTTCTGATCCAAAAAGAACAACCTTAGCCAGAATAATACCTTCAAGAAGGCTATCCAGAAACAAATATGGGAGTTAAATATTCAACCGAAAATTCAAACTTTCTTATGGAGGGCAACATTGGGAGCCTTGGCAGTCAAGAAACAATTACATAAGAGAAAAATCATGGTTGATGCTCAATGTTCTATATGCCAAATGCAAGAAGAAACAATCAATCACATGTTATTCCATTGCTCATTAGCTCAACAGTTATGGGTTTTATTGGAGTTTCCTCAACCACAACAAGGATTTTCTAGCTTATCATTACTATAAAACTTGGCTTTTCTTTTAAATACAAGGACAGATAGTACACTCAACGTCCTTACTAAAGATATTTGGCGTTGGCTGCTCTGGACTATATGGAAGACTCGCAACATAATAGTAATACAAGGTACTATTCCAAACTTGCAAGGAACCATTTAACAACTACGCCAAGATAAGATATTTGTATTTAGAAAATAATCTCATCACACAATAACCCACTTGGCCCAACAAGATCCAAATCGAATTCAATACCCAATAATAACGAATACATACATTTGTGATTGGACTGTATTTTGGGTTTCAGAAGTATCCTTTGGAGGAGGTTCTTGTACTCTCGCGAATAAGGATGGACGTTATCTCTACCACACATGGAAGGCTTTTACACCAGTTTCAAATGTGATGAGCCTACAACTTATTGGGATCAAATGAGTCTTATTAAGCCTATTACATATGCGAATGACACACATTGAGCTGCAAACGAAATACAAAAGACTCAAAACTATGCTTGACTCATCTAACATATATCCACGTTATGCTTCGATCCTCCAAGAGATACTAGTACTAACCTAAAGATTAGATTGCATTACAATAGTTAACACAAATCCTTTCAGAAATAAAGTGATGAGAGCTATATCATCCAGTGTCGTCAAAGACCAAAGATTTAATGACTATATGGCTATCGAGATTCCAAGATGGGTGGAACAAATTATATATCCAACCTCAACTCATAAATACATCTTCATCAATGTTTATTAATTGTCATAAAGCTCAGCACCACTTATGGAACAAAGCATTTATGCCCGACATTCTCTAGGCTCATAATAACAATCTCATTAATACATAAGATAAGTAGCTTCTTAAATAATCCTAGTACAACATTAATTCTACTCTTATCATAGGCTTAACAATCTTCAGTTACTCCTCGTCAAACTCATTAAAATATCCCCTCACTTTTGTTTTCAAACTACCTTTATTTTTGCTAATGTTAGTTTCATCTGTTTTGCCAAAACTATACAATTTCTACACACTATTTATACACAAATACCTGTCTTCGTAACCTAAACTCTTCACTCATAATCTATTTTTCATCACATTTTGTTTGTTATAATTAATGACTATTGCTTCTCCCTAGATCATCATTTCCACTCCTTAATTCCGCTCGTATACACTGCCTACTATATCTCAACCAATCGAATCAATCCTCGCAAAACATATAAGCTTTTTAGCATTGGAACTCCCATATATTTCTTCCTTTGCACTCTATAATCATTACCTAAATCCATAAGCATTCCCACAATCCTTTGTATTCTCACCATTAATTGTGTCTAATTTTGATTAATTTTATCCTTGTTAAATCATACGACTTGTTTTGATAACTTCAAACTATATAGTCTATATTTCATCGGTGACATCACACACCTACATATATCTATATTATTTCATAAATTAAATTGTGCTGGTTAAACCTTATTGGTTACTTAAGCCTCATCAAGACACATTGCATCTAAAAAGACAAAAGTAAGAACAAAATCTTTGTATAAAGATTGACAAATCCTCCATTCAACACGTTAACCACTTGTATGAAGCTTACCTCAAGATGTGGAAGACGCTTGCATGGTCCATAACATCATCATTAACTCTTTTCTCTGAAGCTTCTATATATTACCCAAAATCATTTTCTCCTCTCATACTACAACCTTTACACTCTTCGTTAAAACTCTTTTATTCTCAACAACCAAATTCCCGACCAAATGGATCATCATTTATGGGAGGATATGCTACAAAACGAGCTTGGAAACCATGAACCGAAGCTTTTCTTAACCAACCAAACCTATGAAACGATATGGTTTTGTAATCGTCTAAGTATCATTGGTCGATCTCTCAACGTCGCCGAACAAAACCTCTAAGAGATAGTAGAACAACTACCACGAGATTGGGGACTTGCTATGAGCGTGCATGGAAGAATTTTGGACGCCAACTATGTCCAGTTCTTATTCTCATCAGAGATATACCTAATAGCAGTAATGAGGAGACAGCCGTATCGCTTCAATAACTGGTTTGTGATTTTTCAATAGTGGGAAGAATATCAGCCTTACTCATTCCTCAATTTCATTGACTTGTGGGTTCAAATTCACGAGATTCCCCTACAATACTCGTGCGAGCAAACATTATGTATGATAGTAGGCACTCTTGGTGATGTCCATCGACTTTGTTCCGCCAACAACAACATACCTACATTTCACGAGAGCTAGAGTACAATTTTACACAAACAACAAATTCCAGCTCACTCGACGAATAAGACTAGAAAATGGCGAATACTTCCAGGTATAGTTCTTATACGAAAACCTTACACACAGCTCCGAGGTATGTCCCTATCATCCGCATCATCCTTTGACATATGTTGATGCTAGAGGCGTACCATATGATGACAATCAAGCAACGGAAAGCCGTGTATCTTATTATTACCAACACTCACAAGAAAACAATGGAGCTCAAAATGTTGGCATACAAAACGGATGCAATCACCACACACCATTTTGAAAAATCACATTTCACAACCAACTCATCCTTCGAGAAGCAAGAAAGGAACACACGAAGAGCATGGTGGTACGAGAAAAAGAGCCAAGAGCATTTAACTTTGACATGTCACTGAGAAATGTGTTAAATAGAATCCTCCTAATCTTTTGTTTAATGTTGTAGTTGCTCTAAATGTCTTTAAGTTTAATCGTTGGTTGTTAGGATATTATGCTTTAATCTATGTGTCTTTTGGTACTAAACATTGGTATGGTCAATGCTGGGTTATATGGTTTTAAAATCTCTAAATCTATGCTAGGTTATATGGTTTTAAAATCTCTAAATCTTCAAAAATCGAATGTTTGTATGAAGACTAGAGTAGCTTGTACTCTAAGTCTTTCGCTTTATTATCAAACTATCAATGAGCAAAAAAACACTAGTGTTGTATACTGAACTTTTTATGACTATTAATAATTGAAAAAATCATTAAAATACTTTTAGAGAAAACATATCTTTAACTTGCACGGGTTTTCATATACAGAGCAATACTCCCTCCGTTTTAGTTTAGCTGTCATTTTAGAGTTTTGTACACATATTAAAAAATGTGTGAATGTTCTCTTATGCCCTTATTTGACTATTAAAATTTTAAACCATTTAATATTTTATTTATTTAAGTAGGGGTAAATGAAATAATTTTGTATTAAAAGTTACATTGGAAAACGAAAATGACAACTAAAATGAAACAAAAAATTTAGTCTAAAATGACAAGTAATATAAAACGGAGGAAGAATATGTTTGTATTGCCTAAATTTGTCATCACATTATCAACGTCCCTAGATTTCGTGACAGACTTATTTAATCATATATCATTGATTCTCTATTTATCGAATACAAACAAGAGTTAAGAATCAAAAAGCTCTAGTTTTTTTTGGACTAAGATTAGCTTAAGTTTCATGGTGTGTAGATAGATTTCTACATCACTAAACAATCTTTGACATGATTTACTCATAATCTCACTATTCTAAATTGATACGTATTCACTTCTTCTATATTAATCTTTAAAATGAAGAATCTTTATATATTTGGGTGATTTGCTAGAATACTCCATAATAACAGGATAATGACTCAATTACTTCAAAATAATACATAATTACTTAAATAATCTTATAAAATCCTAAAATATCATTTTGCCCTTTTAGATGTGTAAACAAAAACATAATAACAAAAATGCTATTAATGAAATGTGCCACGTCAGCGCACTCTGCTAGTCTAAGTTTACCATACAAAGTGCTATTTCAGCACAAGTTCCACCAAGATCTACCAAACTATACCAAAATCTACCTTACTATTATCTGACTCCACCAAGCATTTTCAAAGAATTCCACACTAACCTCTAGGTTTTTAGGAAGTTGTAATGATGAGGAAAAAGTTTATAAGGTGTGAGGACAAAAAATTTTAGTTTGGTAAAGTTGATAAAGTTTAGTAGACGTTGGATCCTTTGTAGTAGATTTTGGAAGAGTTAATAATGCCATGTGGCAAACTTCAGTAGGCTTTGCACTCCTGTGTGATAGATTTTGGTAGAGTTATCTCTCACAACTTGGCAGAGTTAGCAACAATAGTTTGACAGAGTTTGATATATTTTGTACATAGTATAGCAGATTTTGGTAGAGTCATATTTGATAGATTTATGAATGCTTTATGGTAGAGTTTGATAGATTGATAGATTTATGAATGCTATATAGCACAATTTGGCAGAGTTTGATAGATTTATGTATGATTTATGGCAGAGTTTAGTAGAGTTTGGTTGAGTTATGAATGTTTTATGACAGAGTTTAGTAGAGTTTGGTAGAGTTATGAATGCTTTATGGCAAAGTTTAGTAGAGTTTGGCAGATGTTGGATAACTATGTAGTAGAGTGTGGTACAAGCGTGTTCCCGTTTTGGTAGAGTATAATTTACGGTATATGTTTTCAATCCATGCATAATAGACTTCTCAAAGCCAAGTAGTAAAATGTGCAAGATATAGATGAGCATCAAGATGTTGTCACATGCCTATAATGCTGGCGACAAAGTTTGTGAGGTTTGCAGCTCCTCAGAAATCCATTCTTTCTGGAAAAAATGTAACAGAGTAAGTATACCTAAACCTACCACACTCTACCATGCTATTCTCTAACTCCACCAAACCTTATCAAACACCTATCATACTATCCTCTTTTTTTTGAGAAGGTTGTAGTGCTGGGGATGAAGGGAGTGAGGTTTTCTGCTCCTCAGAGATTCGTTTTTCTAGAGAAAAAATTGTAATAGAGTAAGTATACCTAACTCTACCAGAATCTACCACACTCTACCATGCTATACCCTAACTCCACCAAACTCTACCAAAAATCTACCATACTGACTTCTTTGTTTTGAAAAGGTGATAATGCTGGGGACGAAGGAAATGAGGTTTTCTGCTCTTCTGAGATCTGATTCTTTTCGAAAAAGACATAACAGAGTAAATATACTTAACTCTACCAGAATTTCTACCATGTTATACCCTAACTCCAGAAAACTCTACCAAAAATCTACCATTCTAACCTCTTTGTTTTTAAAAGGTGGTAATGCTGGGGGCGAAAGAGTGAGGTTTGTTGCACTTTAGAGATCCGTTCCTTCTAAAAAAACATAATAAAGTTAGTATACCTAACTCTACCAGAATCTACCACACTCTACCATGCTATAACCTAACTCCACCAAACTCTACCATACTAACCTCTTTTGTTTCGAAAAGGTGGTAATGTTGGGGACAAAGGGAGTGAGGTTTTCTGCTCCTCAGAGATCCATTTCTTCTAGAAAAAATGTAATAAAGTAAGTATACTTAACTCTATAGAATCTACCACACTCTAATATGCTATACCCTAACTCCTCCAAAATATACCAAAAATATACCATACTTACCTCTTTGTTTCAAAAAGGTGGTAATGTTGAGGATGAAGGAAGTGAGATTTTCTACTCCTCAGAGATCCATTTCTTCTGGAAAAAACGTAACAGAGTAATTATACCTAACTCTACCAGAATCTCTACCATGTTATACCCTAACTCCACCAAACTCTACCAAAAATCTAACATTCTAACCTCTTTGTTTCTAAAAGGTGGGAATGCTGGGGAGGAAGGGAGTGAGGTTTGCTGTGCTTCAGAGACCCGTTCCTTTTGGAAAAGAAAAATGTAACATAGTAAGTATACATAACTCTACCAAAATCTACCATACTCTACCATGTTATACCTTAACTCTACAAAACTCTACCAAAAATCTACCATACTATCCTCTTTGTTTCGAAAAGGTGGTAATGTTGGGGACAAATGAAGTGAGGTTTTCTGCTCCTCAGAGATCCGTTTCTTCTGGGAAAAAATGTAACAGAGTAAGTATACCTAACTCTACGAGAATCCCTACCATGTTATACCCTAACTCCACCAAACTCTACCAAAAATCTACAATTCTAACCTCTTTGTTATAGAAGGTGGTAATGCTGGGGACGTAGGGAGTGAGGTTTGTCACGCCTCGAAGATCTTTTCCTTCTAGAAAAACATAAAATATAGTATATTTAACTCCACCAAACTTTGCCAAACTTTTCCCTTACTCCACAAAACTCCACTTTATTCAACTATTAAAAATCTATCTTCTGTGTCAAATAACTACCACACATAAAACAAAACCATCAAAGCAATACAAAAAAGTAAACCAACTAACATTATTCATGCCTATAACATTATCAACAAAGTCCACCAAACTCTACCATAACTTTACAAAGTCTACCAAACTCTGCTACAGAGTTTACAAAGTCGACCAAACTCTGTCACATAATTTACAAAGTCTACCAAACTCTGCCACAATTTTACAATGTCCACCACACAACATCAATTGCAAACACTACCACAAGAAAAAAAAATTAGAGAAAAACTCTACCAAGCTATAAACATACTCTACCTAACTTTACCAAGCTAATCTAAATATTATAAGCAAACTCTGCAAAGCTATAAACATATTATACCTAACTCTACCAAGCTATCAACTAACTCCATTGATCAAACATCAGAATTTGAGACAAACTATACAGAAGCAACCGAATAATTCGAGTCAAACCCATAAAATTCAATTTTTAACCCTTAAACTTCACATACAACATTGTCCTTGAAAAAATCACAATAAATTCTGCCTCGAATTGGTATATTTGTTAGGTATGGTTCGAAATCTTCAAATATTATCCAAAACCCTAAGAAAAACATAAACAAAATCAATATGCTAGAAACCAAATTCGATTTCATGAGAACCCTAAGTTTTCTTCAATTTTGTGAAAACCCTAAGTTTTCGAGTTTGATTTCGTGAAAACCCCAAATTTTCAAATTCGATTTCTTGAAAACCCTAATTTTTTGAGTTCAAAACTGACCTTCTTCTTCTATGTTCGGTTTTGAAAGAGAGAGAGAGAGAGAGAGAGAGAGAGAGAGAGAGAGAGAGAGAGAGAGAGAGAGAGAGAGAGAGAAAAAAAAAGANAAGAGATTTAGATTGAGAAAGAGAAAATAAAGAGAACTCTTACCTTAATATATAGAAGACAACAAGACTAAGAGAAGAATAATATTTTGTTCATAAAATAAGAAAGGAGAAATTTTCGTGAAAGAAGAATAAAAAAGGAAGAAGAAGAAGAAGACGTAGAAGAAGGAGGTAGTTTTTTTTCTTTTTAGTTCAATGACAATAAATTTTGTAGTATAATAGATAACTCATTTTATTAAAGACATTTCCCACCCCTCTTTTTCAAAAATTTAGAAGAGTATTTAAAGAATTAGATGAAAATTGTAGAGTATTTGAGTAATTAGTTCAATATAAATACAATTCTCCATCTTTAGATTTTTCCTTTGTTTTATTAGTAGGATTTAAAGATGGTCTCAAAATTCTACACCAAGTCTAAAATTTGGCAACCATCAATAGAATCCAAAATCCATGAACTGCTTGCTACTGTGGCAACAAAAGATTTAGCCAAGGCTTCAGCATCATATCTTCTTTGAGTCAGAGTTTTGTTCTTGCAAGACTCCACATTAAATACTATGATCGTTGAAGCTTCATACCATTAAAAAATGGGCCGCCTGCGCAGGATTGTTCCTCCTGGTGCTACATTAGATATTGAAGATACCCTTTGTAAGCAAGCTCAAAATCTCCCATAATGTAAAAATTTAGTCCACTGAAAAGTTTTGATTTCTGCACAATGGAGAATGAATCCATTTAGATGAAATATTCTCAAGTCGAGGTTATTGTGTCATAGAGATCATCACATAGAGAAGAAGCTTACCTTGTTCAAAGCTCTTTGTCTTCCAACATAAAGTCTTTTTTGTATTCCATGAACATCCATGGTTATTTCATATGGCTCCTCACTAACACATTTTGTATGTTTTATACAAGCCTTACTCCCTTCAAGAAAATATATAAAACAAAGACAATTTGTTTATTAATAGATTGTAAACATGTATGTTTTATTGCAGATGGAATAAGAATACTGAAAATCAATGCTGAGAATCTATTTTCCCTCCAAGATCCCCTCATGAATTTGAGGGTCCTTTTGCAAGCTCCATTTTCGTTGATTATGCAATAACATGTGTAACACTTGGCTCCCATTTTCTCGAGATTGCAATTCCAGATAGTTCAACTAATTCGGAAATCACACTCTGCAATGCAAGCCATCCATGCTCTTTTAGGTTTTTAGAGTCTTAAGAGGTTTCATAAAGGACAAAGACTATAAACTATATTTCTCCATACATTCTTTTCAATCATAAGTCCTGAACAGCACAGAACCAATTTCTTGGGTACATTTTGAAAAGGCTTGCTTTGGAACTCAGAGATGTCAGTTTTTTCAGATACTTGGTTAGGCTGAGGGTGCAATGGTCTAGAGAAGATATAGAATTATTGTCAGTACTCTAATTACTAAAATTAGAAACACTCATAAGTCATAATCCTAATCAATAGATAAAAATGACAAACCCTTTAGGAGTACATTTGCGTTTTCTTTCTTTTGGACTATCCTCTTCACATGGCAACTTAGAGCATGCATCCAAAGGGCATAACATTACAAAATTTTCCTGTTGATAAGAAAAGGTGTTCAAAGAATCGTATAACAGTATCAGAGATTCTATAGAGCTTATATAATCTATGCAACACTTACATTGTCCCATCTACATTCCGGTATCAATTTTGCACACGAAACATGAAAAATATTCTTGCAACTCTTTTTAAAACAACCAAGAGCTGTGGTAGTGAGACATTTCACCTGAACCCTGTCAATATAACGTTTGAGTTAATAGAAATAGTAGAAACTAACCACGAGTCTTCATCTAGGACTATAATGTGATATACCTACCTTAGTGTCCTCCGTAGACTAACAAAAGGCACATGCAAAGTTTTTTGTTGAAGTTCTATCACATCGTTGCAATTGGGCACTAACTCCAGATGTAGGCTTGTTTCTCGCTAAGCATATCTCTAAACCTTGCATAGTATGATTGCCTTTATCCACAGTAAATTTTTTTTGTTTCTTGAATCATGTAGATCATCCAGTTGGTTTAACTCATCATGGATATTATTGTCATGCAATTGTATAGCTTTGCTTAAGATCCCATTGGAATCAGATTTCCTACTCTATTATGACGTCTTAAATCTTTTGAGTTTTTTCAAGTAAATCTTCTGGAAAAGAGATTGCATTGGACTTTCTCCCCCTTTGCTTCAGAGAGGGTTCTCAGTGAGACTTTGTTTTTGAAGCACTGTATCAATGAATCATGGGCTCGATCCTGATCCCCCTTTCCTATAATTTCCTTTTCAACTGAGAACTCATTAGATCTCACAGTCGGATGAGCTAGAGTGGATTTAATGCTAGATCTTTGTCCCCTGCTTCCCATCTGCGTCCATCCCACGACTATCTTCTTTCTGACCAATGTTCGCTACTACAGATGATTTCATGTACTCTTCCTGTGGAACCCCAATGCTTAGTCTAGCAATTGTGTTTTTTGCACTTCCTGCTTTGCGTTTTTTACATTTTGGTGATGCTATATTGGATAGGCTGCTTTTACTTTATATTTAACGCACTTAATTATCGACTACCAAAGAAAGCAAACACCTGGGCGTATCAGATTGAAGAATTGCCATTATACATTGGCCTTCACAGGGTTAGGCAAAATCTCTGAGTCCATTCAAACATTTTGCCGTCAAACATGTACCCTGGATTGGGTTTTTCTTGCTCATCTGCGTGAAACATTCACCAAGAAAAAAAGTAAGATCAATGGATCAACACTCTTTTGGGATATTGGAAAGCTTCAAGAAATTCCATGTAACTGAGTATGATTTCTATGAAAATAGTAGATATATTATAAAAGAGCATTTAACCTTGCAATACTTAATCTGAACTAGTAATAACCTCCACTCTATTACTAAGACTTATCAAACACATATCTATAAACTCAGAGCATGTGTAGCATGTCAAATACTATAGAACAATATAATGCAATATGAATACTTAGGGATAGCATTGAAAAAGATTTTTAGATTTTTCAAGTCCTCACTCTCGATTGGCTCTCATGATCTGAGTCTTTCATATCACTAAACGTGAGAACATCAACAGGTGTAGTGTCTAAAAGTTGATCACTTTCTCTAGATGACTCGAGTTCTCCCCATTATCTTCATCTCTCAGCCAAAAGAAGGGTGACAGATTCTGTATTCAGGCATGATGGCCCATCCAATCCAATCTAATCACAGTGCTCTCAGTGTAATCCTTGAGTTTTTCTGCTATTTCAAAAGAGTCAGTAGATTTTGTAAGACTCTCAGAAGAAAGATTCTGCAGCAGTTGCACCCTTTTCTTAGTTTAGGATGAAGGTTTCATAACAATAGGCCCAGGTGCATTAACATCTGTTTCCTTGGTTTTCCCATACTCTTTCCTCTTGGATGTTTGGCCCTTCCTAGATCCCTGACGATTCATATCATTTTCCTACTTGGAAGCATCTCTCTCTTGTGCTTTTCTTTATCTAAAGAAGCACATCAAAGAACACAAAGAACGAGTCAATCACTGCCTTTGTTTCATACAAGATAATTTGTTTCATACGAATTGAAAAGTTTTTAGGAAAGCAAATTCAACAAAGGCTCAAAATCCTCTTTAATTTCCAGGCAACACGGGCTGTTAAACAAGAAATTAGGGGTTGAGAGTAGAAAACACATAACGATTAGCACAGAGAGATGCAAATACCAGATAGGGCACTTGAGTTCTCTTCCCATCATCTCCAAATGACTTATGTCGGCCATCTTTTTTTTTTTCAAGACCGCATGACCAAAATGATTTAATTTGATGGAATTAAGAAGTGCAACGACTCTCTGGGTGTCTCTATTTGATATATATGATGAAGTGAAGCGTGTTTTTCCAAGACGCTTGCATGGAAGCTTATATACTATTAGTAAAACCTTTCACGAGTAAAATAAAAATTAAAAATTTTAAAACCATTAATATTTTTTTTTAAAAAAAGTAGACCAATCGCGGGCCGCCACATATCATGAGGCCCACGACACAGTTCAAAACCGGGTTCATCGCAGAGAGACTGCAAGAGTCGGTTCACAACTTACATTAGTATTTTTTTTTGTTTTTTTTGGAATCTGTGCATTAAACCCCCATTGAAGGTCTCATAAAATTTCCAGTCCCACCATGAAAACATGGTATATTCATTTTTTCTTTGTTAAATCAACAAACTTCTTTATTTTTTATGAGTTTTGAACCCACTATTTTTATTCTCGACGATTTTACGCACATACTTTATAAATTAAACAAATTGCCCCTCAAAAATTTGTTCAATACGCACAACAAGAGCCGACTGTCACATGTAAGACATTAGTGGAGACCTCAACATCAACATAAACTTTCAAAATTTGAGGCATGAACCTTCCAATCTCAATTTGTCAATCATTTCTTTCAGCTTAGAATAAATCTCATTGCTTTGTGGATAAGACTTATCACCCATGAGAAACTCATGAACTTTGTTTCCTACTTCTACTAAGCTGTGACCGAGAACTTTTCTCACACCGTCTATTAGCATTTGTTTCCTTATCTTTTGCACATCAGGCTACTGCTGCTCGGATGCATACATATTGGAAAAGAGGACATAATCGCCACTTTGGTTTGGTTCTAGATGTAAAATTTGGAGCCTAGCATACTCTGCTAACTCCGAATCACCATGAACAGTACAAGCTCCTAATAGTGTTCTCCAAATAATAACATTTGGCTGCATCGGCATTTTCATAATGTATTCATATGCTTTCTTTACTTGTCCAACTCTAGCTAACAAATCGACCATACAACCAAAATGTTTAATCCTAGGTTCAATCTTATACTCTTCTTTCATTCTCCTGAAACACTCAAAACCTTCTTTCACCATCCCACAAGCCTACTATAGTGAACCCATCAGGCTTGATACCCTTCGAATCCATCTCTTTATAAAGCACCAAAGCTTCGTTTGCTTTATCGTTTTCTACAAACCCATTAATCACAGAGTTCCAAGCCACAAGAGCTTTCTTAGACATTTTATGAAACATCTTGTACGCACTTGATAAATCTCCGCAATTGGCATATAAATAGAGCAGAGATTTCTGAGAAAATACCAACGAACCAAATCCACTTCTTATAACAATGGAATGAATGCTCTCTCCCAAGCGAACATCCGCCATTTTGGTTACAGCCTTAAGAAGAAACGGATAAATATGAGTATTTGACTCGACCAAAAAAAAGACTCTCATTTGCGGTAGAGACAAAGAGCAGAGACAGAATTTCTAAGCTCTGAGTAGCTTCTTATTAAAGTTCCAAATAAAGACATTGAGGGGTTTCTCGATCTTGGAGAAGACCTAGTGAGCGTAAGACATGGGAGGTGGAGAAGGAAGAGACACGAGGTAGAAGATGAGGTGTTTGCCCAGCTCGGCGTCGGAGGAGACGCCATGGTGGATTGAAAAAGCGTGGATTTACTTGAATTTCTTTAGCAATGAAACGCCATAGTTCTGCAAGAGTGCTACGCGTTTCTCGACTATGGGAAGTAGAAGAAGTATAAAGGTTTGTGGATATAGAGGCATTTTGCTCTGTTCGTGTGGGCATTGTCGTCAACTCCTTTAGTATCGAGGTAAGTTCCATTAATCAAATACATACTATTAAAAGAATCTAAAGCATAGAAACTTCTCAGAACCCTAAAACAAAATTCAATTTCTTCAAATAACTTCAGATAGCCGCCGCCATTCTCTGGTGAATAAAGATACATCCTTGAAAGATGAATCATTCAAAGATTTTGTATCCCAAATGTCAAGACCCGAGTAGAGCTACATGGAGAGCAAAAGTTATTAACGAGTTAAAAGACTGGGTTTTAGATGCTGATTTTTTGTTCTTCGGGTCAAGAGCACCTTTTTAGAGTAAGATTCTTCTCTTAATGAGAATGGTTTGTTTCAGCTTCAGATATGTTTCTCAATCAGTCCAATCCATCTCTTAGCATTCTGATTTTTCTTTTCCTGACCAAAAAGGTGACTTTGGAAAATATTTCACATTCCAGTTGATTTGCATATCTCAACCGGAGAACATTTTCTATGTGTCTTTGCTGTTCTTGATTGATTCATTGTGTATCAGAACTTCACGGCCGTGAGGTTTGGCATGAGGATTAAACACGATGATAAATAAAATAATATCAAAAGGCATACATGGCTGCATCCATCTGATCATTACAAGATCAATTGGCATTCTTTGCACCACAATTTTTCTTTGGTGGGGATTTTTAGATAAAATCTTCTACAATTGACCTGCACACTATTAAGATTGATGCTTAGATGGTCTGTTTTACATTATCAGTCATGAATCATGAATTCTACTACGGATTCTGAGCAGTTCATGACTATGTATGCTAACACAACTTTTATCTCCATGAACATGTGACATCTCCAGGATTAGGATTATTCCAAAACACTCAAAAAGAAGAAAACAACTCAGCATTACCTGAATCTTGTTACTGCTTCCTCTTGGAGTGCAAACGCTCTGAAAGTTACCTTTTGGAGTGCAAACGCTTGGAATTTTTTAGAGAAGCGACACAAGAGATGCAGATGATCAAGGAAATGCGACATGATGACAGCCAACTTCTTCATAGTTGATTCCCACTACTTAAGTCTTAAACTTAACATAAAGACCAGCAGAGTCGTATATCTTGGTTTCTCTTTCTTACCAGCCCCATGGTTCTACGGCAAAGACTGTTAAACAAAATTTGCTTAAATATCAGAATTTCTCTGAGATCAAGATCCTAGTTAATGGACACCAATGTACAATAGGGAATTATTATATTGAAAGTATGTGTAAACAAGTTGCACCAATAAGGAAAATACAAAAGGGGTTTAGCTGGTGCCAAATCTGCTATCTTGTAATATCTCCCACTTGGTGCTTTGTATCTATCATCTGAAATTGCAACATCAAGCTTGGCCTTTCAGCAATTTATCCCACAGGCACATCATCTGACTCGGTGATTGGTAATGTGCGGTGTAATAGTTTAATGTGCATCCGCATTGGCAAAATTTCCACATGTGTGTAGTCAACAGGCTGTATCGAGGCGTTAAATTTCTCCACCCACGTTCCCATGCTCACATCTTCCATCTTGAAAAGTTGTGACAACAACGGTCGAAATAGATTGGCTCGTGGTCAATTCAAATCTTTAGAAGAAAAGCTTTTACGTTCATGATAAAAGCAATGGACATGAAAGTACAAAATAAAGAGTCAAACCCTAACTTTTGTCTCGAATTCTAAGAAAAATTATAATATCTAGCAATATTGCTTGAGATTATGTATCCAGGTCCATTGACATAAGGAGGATATAAAGCTTCTGGCCACTCCTGTTACAGTAATAAGTAAGATATATGGATCTCTGAGGCAACTTCTGTAATGTTGCTAAAGAAGTGGCATAAACAAAATGAATATCTACATCTCTTATAATTGTGAGCCCTGTGACATCTTCTATGGTAAATCCGTGAGAGACCAGAAATAATAATATATAAAAAACAAATATTTCTCTTCTTGCTTTGAATAACAAATTAATCTATTGATTTTGGAGATCAATTAATTAAGCATACACAAGTAGAGTGCTCATCTGATATCACATACCAGTCGATAAGGGAATGACGACACATGCCTTCCTCCAACATTTATATGGAAACCGTCAATTCCAGCTTGCAAAGTAAGGACAAATACTCTGCCTTCCGCAAAAGGGAATGGCCAAGTAACTTCTAGTTTCTGTTCAGGTTCGATAAACCGTTTGAACCAAGACATTGTCTTCGATTTCTTTGATTCCACCTTGTCTATTATGTCATTCTTCGTCCATTTTTCACATCTTCGAGATCCATCAACTTGGAAAAATACATTTACTTTTATAAGTATAGATAAAAAGAGATATAACTGCACAACAACTGAAAGAAGGCAACTAAAGCTTAAGACCATTGAGAATATACCTACAATCATACACTATTTTTAATACAAATTTGGTCACATATCCATAGGTTGATGTGATGTAAAATCTTTCAAATTTGAGCGAACATACAGTTTATTATGGAAGATAACATCTTACCAAGCATGTCTATCTCCTTATTAGATGGAGTACCATCACATCTTTGAGCACCCCTCCCCACTGCATCCTATTACACGTATTGTGTTCAATGACTGGCCGATGATTCCAATCACCTTTAATTCTAGGGTTCAAATGAAGAATCTTAGGGGAGTATTCCACATCTCCAGTCTTCAGACCTTGCAACTCAACCATTAATTATGACACCATAACCGTTTCATCGTCTCTTGTCATTCATTAGAAGATCCTGCAGAAAGACCACAGGGAAGCAACATGTCCCATTGGCTTTATTCAAGTCATCTCCATTCATTGAGAGCTGAGAAGGGCATGAGTCGACCTTTTCTTCATATATAGAAGAAATATCTTCAATGTTATCTATCTTGAACTTATCAACATCTTTCCAACCCTTAGATCCAAGCATTTAAGCCTCATCTTCCATTATTTCAAGGGGTGACATGTTAATGGTCCTATTCCTACGTCTCATGATCTCTCCTGATATTCGACCATACCAAAACTGAAGTGGCTAAATTGGTTTAGATTGGCTTATCTTCTCTTCTGGTGACGCTTTCAAAGCGGTAAAAGGTCCACTTTGATTTTTCTCATCTCCGGGAACTAATATCTCATTGCGTAACAATCCGCTTGAACTAACATCTGCTGTATCCCTTAATGCTCCATCTAAACCAGTATCCCCACTTAACATAGCAACCATCTCGATAAAATGTGGAAACTTAAACACTAGAAAAACCAAGAAAAAGCATGCTATGCCTAGCAAGAAATGTGACAGCTTGAACCTCCTAGAACTACAAACCCCTCTAAAGGATTCACTTTTTACCCTTTTCATTGTTATGGTCAGCTATAGTAACTACCTCTGCAATCAAAATCACTCGACGTGTTAATTTACAAGTCGAATTAGTCTTTCACAATGAAAATGGCGTATCTAAAATGCAGCTGGTTTCATCGAACAATTTCATCCAAAGAATAAAAGGAGATTTAAAACCTAAAAATCCGGCAAAGAGAAGTTGACCCAACCCCAATAGTGATAGCAAAAGCTTGGCTCAATTTGAACTGAAGATCAATAAACTCCACGGATTCCAATAAAATCAACCCAAATGTCCCATTTTGACACAAGTCCATCAAAGAGACAAAATTTGTGAAAAGGCTCTGTCTTTGGACAGTAAGAACAATAAAAAAAGCTTTTGACTTAAGACCCACAGAACAAATCTCCACCTGATTTAGTGGTTTTTATTCTTTAATCTAGAGCTAGTGATAAGAGGAGTACGTGCCAATAAATATTGGGAAAAATGCCATAAAAGTCAATGATTTGCAAAAACTGACCAAACAAATCCTCCTATTTTAAAATATCATTTTAAACATGGTCTTGTCGTTGACGGAGATACTTAAGGCCCATCGTTAATTGCACGTTAACAGATTTAATTCTCCGTTAACAAAGACGTTAAGTTGAAACTTAAACACTAGAAAAACCAAGTAAAAGCATGCTATGCCTAGCAAGAAATGTGACAGCTTGAACCTCCTAGAACTATAAACCCCTCTAAAGGATTCACTATTTACCCTTTTCGTTGTTATGGTCAGCTATAGTAATTACCTCTGCAATCAAAATCACTCGACGTGTTAATTTACAAGTCGAATTAGTCCTTCACAATAAAAATGGCGTATCTAAAATGCAGCCGGTTTCACCGAACAATTTCATCCAAAGAATAAAAGGAGATCTAAAACCTAAAAATCCGGCAAAGAGAAGTTGACCCAACCCCAATAGTGATAGCAAAAGCTTGGCTCAATTTGAACTGAAGATCAATAAACTCTACGGATTCCAGTAAAATCAACCCAAATGTCCCATTTTGACACAAGTCCATCAAAGAGACAAAATTTGTGAAAAGGCTCTGTCTTTGGGCAGTAAGAACAATAAAAAAAGATTTTAACTTAAGACTCACATAACAAATCTCCACCTGATTTAGTGGTTTTTATTCTTTAATCTAGAGCTAGTGATAAGAGGAGTACGTGCCAATAAATATTGGGAAAAATGCCATAAAAGTCAATGATTTACAAAATTTGACCAAACAAATCCTCCTATTTTAAAATGTCATTTTGAAAATGGTCTTGTCGTTGACAGAGATACTTAAGGCCCTTCGTTAATTACACGTTAACAGATTTAATTCTCCGTTAACAAAGACGTTAAGTTGAAACTACACCGTTTTAGAAAANGCAAAAACTGACCAAACAAATCCTCCTATTTTAAAATATCATTTTAAACATGGTCTTGTCGTTGACGGAGATACTTAAGGCCCATCGTTAATTGCACGTTAACAGATTTAATTCTCCGTTAACAAAGACGTTAAGTTGAAACTTAAACACTAGAAAAACCAAGTAAAAGCATGCTATGCCTAGCAAGAAATGTGACAGCTTGAACCTCCTAGAACTATAAACCCCTCTAAAGGATTCACTATTTACCCTTTTCGTTGTTATGGTCAGCTATAGTAATTACCTCTGCAATCAAAATCACTCGACGTGTTAATTTACAAGTCGAATTAGTCCTTCACAATAAAAATGGCGTATCTAAAATGCAGCCGGTTTCACCGAACAATTTCATCCAAAGAATAAAAGGAGATCTAAAACCTAAAAATCCGGCAAAGAGAAGTTGACCCAACCCCAATAGTGATAGCAAAAGCTTGGCTCAATTTGAACTGAAGATCAATAAACTCTACGGATTCCAGTAAAATCAACCCAAATGTCCCATTTTGACACAAGTCCATCAAAGAGACAAAATTTGTGAAAAGGCTCTGTCTTTGGGCAGTAAGAACAATAAAAAAAGATTTTAACTTAAGACTCACATAACAAATCTCCACCTGATTTAGTGGTTTTTATTCTTTAATCTAGAGCTAGTGATAAGAGGAGTACGTGCCAATAAATATTGGGAAAAATGCCATAAAAGTCAATGATTTACAAAATTTGACCAAACAAATCCTCCTATTTTAAAATGTCATTTTGAAAATGGTCTTGTCGTTGACAGAGATACTTAAGGCCCTTCGTTAATTACACGTTAACAGATTTAATTCTCCGTTAACAAAGACGTTAAGTTGAAACTACACCGTTTTAGAAAATAAAAATCGGGAGTTAAAATTGTTTTTGAAATGCCATAAAAATCAATGACTTTCAAAAACTGACCAAACAAATCCTCGTATTTTAAAATGTCATTTTAAATATGGTATTGTCGTTGACGGAGATATTTTAGGCCCATCGTTAATTGCATAACCAGGGTTTTAAGGACAAACCTGAACAACATCTATTTCACACTTGTCACCGACATCAAATGGATGCATAACAAAGACAAAGATGACAGCTTCAAAGACGTTTTTGCATGAGTTACCAAAGATAAAGACCACAAGAAAAAGCTGAGAGCTTATGACAAACAAGAACTTTGTTGTATTTATTCCAAGAATGAGAAGCCAGATAATTAATATGGTTTAGAGTTAAAGGTAGAGCTCTTCGTTCTCTAAAGGCATTAACCTAAAGAAAGATTTTAGACTTCAGCATTGTTGTTGTCATAGAGATGATATATTTGAGATTTGAGTTGATAACAAACACTTACCACTCTATTTTCAAGATCTTCGGACTTTTCAAGATCCCCGTTGGGCTCTTCTGCAACCTTTCGCTTCCAACTGTCACTTGTGGTGGAGAAGAAACCACCTTTAGACCTAAAGGAGATAGCCTACGTGCAGTCGTCTCAAACGACTGTACATGACTTGCTACTTTCTCCTCTTGAATATGAATCTCAACTCGTGGAGGTCCCGAGAGAGACTCAATCAGTATTGCGTAAACAATGATTCTTGAATCCGATGAAAGTAAGTACTCATATGACACGATGATATTAGTGATGGGCTTTAAGTATCTCTGTCAACGACAAGACCATGTTTAAAATGATATTTTAAAATACGAGGATTTGTTTGGTCAGTTTTTGAAATTCATTGATTTTTATGGCATTTTGAATACAGTTTTAACTCCCGATTTCTATTTTCTAAAACGGTGTAGTTTCAACTTAACATCTCTGTTAACGGAGAATTAACTCCGTTAATTTACAATTAATTATAGGCCTTAAGTATCTCCGCCAACGACAAGACCATGTTTAAAAGGACATTTTAAAATACGAGGATTTGTTTGATCAGTTTTTGCAAAACATTAATTTTTATGGCATTTTTCCCAATTAATATTCATAAGATAGTTGGAAAAAGAATTTTAAAGTATTAAACCAATGGTTTACGGTACCCTTTGAAATCAATCTTTTAACATGTAAACTGTGATTATTAAAATTAAGCTCATTAATAATAGATAAGAAAAGACAAAAGTCTTAGAGGGTGTTATTCAATTGAGTGTTTTAATGGATTTGAAATACAATGGATTTTAATGAATTTTGATGAGTTTATGGGATTTTAAAATACAGACCCAATGGATTTTAAGTGGATTTTAGAATGACATTGATTGTGTTCTAAAATCCTCTAACAAACAATAACTGTCAAAAGTGAAAAAAAATTAGATGAAGAAGATGGAACTGACGGAAAAAAAAAGATGAAGAAGATGAAACTCTGACGAGAACTTTTATCTAGTGGAATACCTAATAATGTCTCTGATCAAGTGCGGCAAAATTTTATTTACCATTAGATCTTTCACTTTTAGCCTCGATGGTACTCGTCACATGATTTAAGTATGTAAATATTCCATGGAAATCTCAAGCATGACCACCGAGAAAAATGCAGGAAATAGTAACAAAACTCAGAACATGTGTAGAACATAACAAAACATTACCTGGGCAAATCATAATGTGTAGGTTGCCATCTCCACTTAATGTAGAACAAATCAGATCTTCCGAACTCAGTAAATCTGAATCCTTCATCAAGAAAGATGCAATATTTAGCGTGATACAATGGTTATGATTCATCCCAAACCCATTTTCCATCGAAGACATTACAACTGTTCCCACTCTCTTCAAGAAACCCAACTCTGGTGTTGTTGTTGATTTAGTTACAATCTTTATCGTGATACAACTTGGTATTTGTTTTTCTTTTGGGCTTTTGGGTTATTACACAAAATCAAAGAAAGGGAAAGATGTTTTCTATGCAGAGGAGCAACACATTTATAATTGGTGATGAAGTCTAGTTAAATAGTGGAGACAAGAGTGGGAACTTGCGTGTGTGTGTTTATGTATCTGCTTCTACTAGATGATTTAGTGTTGATGAACAAGGCTGTGTTGTCTGCATCAATAGAAAGCTAGATTTATTTATCTAACCCATCCCTTTAGAACCATTCGACAAACAACATGTTCATTGATAGCACTGATCGTTTGTTTTACATAATTCACTTATTCATCACATTAGTCTTTTCATGACAATCGTGGCAGCACAAGAAAGAGTATTCATGTAGGCTTCTTGCTGATCAGTTCACAACAAGTGCAAATTTTTCATATTTTTCATTTGATAAGCAAACAGAGAAAATCATAGCACTGATCGTTTGTTTTACAAGGAGTCAATCAAAATTTCGTCAAGTCTTTCTCTTTCATACCAACATCTTCTTTCCATTCCGGTACAACATAAAAATCAAAACTTTGAATTCGATGGGTCAAAAACACACAAAAAACTAAGAAACCATTGAATACAAAGTAAACCAAAATTGAAACCAGTACTAAAATAATCTGAAATCAAACTCTAATTCTGATCAGAGGCTGCATCTATCCACATCTATTGAGCTATTGTTTCTCTCCATATATTAGCGCTCTCTCTTTCTTGATCTTGTGTCTCAACAATTTTGTCATTATTTTGAGAATCTACATTGCCATCTATGGTTTCACTGTCAATAACTTCAACAAATTCTTCAGGAGGAAATTCATCTGACCGACAATGCTTGCGAAGAAAGTTGTGTAAAGCTACACAAACTAATACTATTTATGTTTGTGTTTTTTTATAAGGAAACAGAGGAGCAGATTTAAATATCAGGAACCGTGATTTGAAAACTCCAAAAGTTCTTTCAATCACATTTCTCAGTGAAGCGTGAGGATGATTAAACAATTCATGCGCATTTTCAGGATCGCACCCTTGGCCAGTAAAATCTTGGAGATGATACTTGGTAGCTCGAAAAGGAGCCAAAAGTTTACACTGATTTGTAAATCCACAATCAGCTAAATAAAATTTCCCTGAACTTTTAAGACATATACAAATATTAGTTTATCTTATAAATATTTATAATCATAATTTATTATAAACTATATTCGAAATTACCATATGGAACTACGAACTTATTAGTCATCCTTGTTAATGCATCATAAAGTACTTTTGAATCATGAGCTGAACCCTTCCATCCACTTAAAACGTATATGAATTCCATATCAAAGTTACAAACCGCCAATACATTTTGTGATATTACTCCTTTTTGATTTCTATAGCTAGCAGCATCACGACTAGGTACCATCGCAGGTATGTGTGTACCATCTATCGCTCCCAAATAGTCCTAAATATTTTTTCTTTTTTTGGTTTTCCAAATGTTATATAATCAAGTTAAAAATAGAATAACTGAAAATATAGATACTTTAAAATAAGAGTAAAATCTCGTGCTTTCCCTTATTTTCGAAGGTGTCACAATACTCAGTTTGACCATCAAACTCGGAGCTATTGATACAATTGCTAATACTAATAATTTCATAACAATTTCGAAGGTGTCACAATGGCTACTTGATTCTCGTAGGATCAATTTCTCAATTAAACAACTTGTTTGAATTATTTGGGCTCAATCTAAACTCCAAATTCTAAAAAATATAATTACATGTTGGATAAATTAACTAGAATTATAGAAACATTGTATGTAAAAGACTAATTATAAATATTTGAAAAAAAAGAAACTATTATTTAGCAAAAAAAACAGAAATTATTATCATTAATTCAAACTACGAACTGAAAGAGTTTTAAAAAACATAAAAAAATTAAACAAAACGAAATGTTAAAATAAAAAACTTTAATTCTTCTTTCGTCTAATCCAACCCAATCATTGTTCGATAGACATATTAATAAACAGTTCAGACATCTCCAACCTATTAATTTCTTCCAATGCATTGTAAAGAACATTTTCTTCCAGACCAGGAATTTCTTGAAAAGCTTCCAATAGTTGCCGAGGTCTTTTCTCTTTTTGTTGCATAAGGTCAACAATCCAAGTGCTAACCTCAACCATATCTATAAAATTCTTTTGTAGACCATTATTATCCATGCTTAAGTTGGTAGATGCTCCCAACTCTCCACTTTTAGATCTTTTTTTAGGAAGTAGTTTCTCTTGACTTAAGGTGGCGATTCATCCATATTTTCGATACTTCCACATGCTCTTGTATATAGATCAGATGGTGAATTATCTTCAGCTTCAAAAGTTTGTGCATCAGTTTGATCTCCTAAGCCAACATCATTTCTTTCTGTCGCTAAACCAACGTCGAATATTATTTGTAGGTTTTCATACTCTTCAAATGTTTCGTCTCTCATATTCTTCCTACTTGGATGAGTCTACGAATAAATAAACATAATTATATCATAAGCTATGTAAAAATAATAATTATAACAATAATAAATAAATAAAGTTATTACCTTCCGTAATCTTCCCACACATGATTAGGAGCTGTAATTTTTTTGAAATGGGATCCCAACCGAATCCAGAACTGAATCGAGTCAATTCTACCATGTTATTATAACGACTCTTCAAATTCTTCATTTTATTTGTGTAGTGATTGTAATTTTTTCACACTGGAGCTAAGAATATAAAGCAGGTAAATTTTTTTTCTCCACAGTCATTTTACAAATGCACGCACTTGCATCACGCCAACCATTTTTGATACCTTCCGTAAGTAGTTTTATCAACAACTTTGTTTCCTGCACAGTCCGTTGTTCATATGGTCCTCTCTTTGTTCCTTGAGATTGTGAATCTCTCATACTTCTAGTAAAACGACATCCCATTATATTTCTAATAAAATAAAAATTTATTATTTTTTTGAATAAAGTAACATTTTTGATTACATATATTTTTTTATTATTATATGAATATTTACAAAAACTATGATTCTGAAAATTTTAATAGAATACATGAAGAATAAAATATAATATATTAATTAATTTATATTTTACAAGATTACAATAAATTAATATAGAATGTATTACCTTATATATCAATCACAAAATTACGAAAATTAGATATACAAACATATTATGCTTATATTTTTATAGTATGAAAGAAAGCTACACAAAAGTATTTCTATTTTTTTCTAAATTAGATTTATATTGTTTATGATGAAGTCATGATCATAAATCGTATTACAAATGTAATCGTATTATAAGTCATGATCATAATTCTAAAATAGGTTCAAACAGAAATAGACGAACTCCAACAGACTAAAAGAGGACTAATGATTTTTATGATTTTGTTTTTAGCCACGGATACTAATATATCATGCTTATAAACAAAACATATGTTCATGCATTTACAGAAGAAAACCTTGTTAAAAAAACAATGATTTACATTTTTTAATTTTAAAATTGAGATACATCAATGAAAACACCTACAAAATATGAAAAAAAAAGAATATATATAAATTATAATATACACCTATTGTCATAATATAAACTACAAAAAATCACATCTCAAATGGTGAATACCTGGAAAGATAAACCTTACCAGATGGGCTTTAAGAAATAGAGCTTGTTTGTTGCACAATTTATAGAACATTTGGTTGGTATTTTCAAAATCGAAGATAATTATTTAAATTTATATTTTTGTTTAGAAATTTAAGGTGAGTCAAATGATTGGAACAGTATCCCTGATTTTAATTTACTACTAAACAAATCGGATAATAGAAAGAAGAATTTACTATCGTTTCTAATATATTGCTATTTGACTGTAAACATGTAACAAGTTATACTAACTATAAATCAGGGAATATTGCACCTGAAGAAGTTTTGCATATTGGAGACAGTATGCGCAAAGATTATGTCCCAGCGAGGAGTATTGGGATGCATGCTTTGTTGCTTGATAGGTTAAGACGGAAGCTGCTAAAAATTGGATAAAAGTTGGAGCTATTGTGCTTCCTGATTTGGTTGCTGTTCAATAACTTTTGGAGTCTGATAAGATGAAATGTTAACTAGAGACCTCTCTAAGTATGTAATTTATTGTATTGTAGTGTTGCATAAGTTGGGTCTTTCTTCTTGTTCTTTTGAGTTTTAAAACAGACTTCAATGGCCTATTGATTACTTCTCTGAGGAAATTTTAACAAGCTGAATTTCAGGACAAGTGAACTTTGTAACATGAGCAGGAGAAATATGTCTCATCACTTTATTTAAAGATGCTAATAAAACACAACATATAGAAAAGAAGAAGCCAAATGTTTATATGATTTGACTTAAACAACTGCTTCAGCTCTAGAAGGAATCTTCCTCAAAACAGAGATGGAATCACCAAGTTTTATTGTCTTCTTGCCTTTGCCTTCACTGTTGGTTAACTTTCAGTTCCAAACTATCTCCTTACCAAAGAAAACCTGCCATAAATAGATATTGATATCAATATATTGAATACGTTTAGCATAAAACTAAAATCCTACAATATCTCTTCTTAAAACCAGACAAGAGCTTATATCTAAAAGCATATTCAGTTGATCCAAAGAAGCCTTAGGGGTTAGAATAAAAAGAAGGTTAATGCATATTTGTTATTGGCATTAAGAAGGGATGTGACTCACTTGAGATGCAACCAAAAATGCAGACTTATTAGCAAATGTGGTAAAGTAACCCGCTGCATAGAGGTGAAGGCTTTAGTTTCAGTTTCTGCAACAAAAGACTGATCAACCTCTGGTTCATCAAAATCTGTTTAGATAAAAAGTAAGAAGGGAAAACTGAAACCTTTATTAAACCAAACCAGACAGCTTTGTTTTCCGAGATAATCTTAAAACCATTTTGCTGCTTTTTCCTCCTTCATCAAAAGCTGAGCCAGACCATTCCCACATCAAAACACCTTCTACCACTGAGCTTAGTTTAGTCATTGGAATCTTTAATGGACTCATACCATACAACTGGACATGAAAATAAGCAAGAACATAAACTCAAGTCTTGGTTTCAGACAAAACTTGTGTAAAACTTTAACAAAGACTAACCCAAAAATGAGTTTTTTTTGGCTCCCAATCTTCTAAGAAAGCTTCCTTAGGCAGCTCTGACTCAACAAGAGCAAGCTTTGTCTCAACTATTTAAGTGTATGCTCGTACTTTATGATTCACAACTAACCAATAACGGTCCCCATGGAATCCTACATGAGTTTCCGCAAATCAGCACCAAGACAAGTTTGTAGTCAAACATTAAATCACCAACACTCATCTCATCAATTTTTAACACTACTTAATATCATTTCCCAGGAAATTATGTTCACTCTCTCGGAATCTTTGTTCAATTTTCCATCCAATCAAGTGATACCCTTGTCTGCTATTATCCAACAAACAAGTATATAGCATAGAAAAAAGCAGAAATGAGCATGAAACAGATCTCTACTGTGCCAGAAGATTCATAGCCTCCTATCTTGGCTTGTTCTTGAGTCTTAGTCACGTCACTTTACTTGGTAAGTGATCTCTTACTTTTCAATAACTTCATGGACGGTGTTTGAGACATTTGCTTACTCCATCATCACTATTTTTTCAAGTGTTCTTTTTCTTGTGCTCTTTATTCTATTCTTCTGGTCCAAATATGCATATATTCTCAACAGGTCTAATGAACGCTTAAACGACTATTGCCATTGAGCGTCTACAGTCGCACTTTTTGTCACATTGAGCAGGCTATGAAAACCTGTATCTTTGAGTGAAAAGAAGTGAATACTAAAAGCAAAGTATCATTTACAGAAGCAAAACATCAAATGTCATCAAAAATGAATAAACCAAGAGCAAAGTAGTGAGAGTAACTATAAATTTAAGACTCATATGTTAATAGTTGATGACTATGAGGATCAGAGAACAACAACTTGGCATGACCTAGAGAGTCTTGGAATGGTATTGAGATCTTTCAGGATTGCAGATTCTTATATAAGCGATCATTATATCTCAGATCTAGAGAACAGCATAACATCAAATCTTTAACTGTTAATAACACAAGAACAGCTAATGAGAATCAAGTGTTCATGATATGTCTGAATGATAACTTGTCTGAAAATAACCATAGTAGTGATCACAACAAAACGTAACAATTAGAAGCAATTACATTAAGAACTTGAAGCAAAGATGAGAGACATGTATTCCTAAATCAAAGACAAAAAAGGCCAAAATCAATTCATCTTACACAACAATTCATTCACCAACCGTGACTAGAGACTAACGTATTCACCAACCATGACTTCAACACATTGCTACTATGGTGTTCGATCAATTTAACTGTACATCGGTCATATCCAAACCAACACAATAAATCGAATAATAAGATTGAGACCGAAAAATAACAAGTCTTCAGCAATTTCTTAGATATTCTGAGTTCAGCAGTAAAGATTGATGATTACTTACATGAACCAGTAAAGCTACGTCATCAAACCAATTCAATATATCGAATCATCAAGACCCAAGAGTATTACCAAGAGGAAATGAGAAAACATATAATTACCGATCTCCGATGGGATTTTTGTATTATAATCGGATTCCAGAATCTGAATGAAATAGATCAGATTTTGATTAGTCGTAAATGAGTTGTGAAACACATCGGAACCCATTGCTTAAGAATCCTCCAAATTTTCAATTCTTTAATGAATAACGGAGGATTTTCCCCTATTCTAGAATCCATTATGATATACATAATTCAATAACACATAGTTTTAATAGACTTTAACAAATACAACATTGAATAACAGAGGATTTCACGTTAGATTTAGAATCCATCAAAATCCATTAAAATACAGTATCCAATAACACCCCCTTAAGACTTTTGCAAGACTTTTGTCTTTTCTTATCTAACACTAATGAGCTTAATTTTAGTAAATCACAATTTACATGTTAAACGATTGATTTCAAAGGGTATTGTAAACCATTGGTTTAATACTTTAAAATTCTTTTTCCAACTATCTTATGAATATTTATTGGCACGTACTCCTCTCATCACTTCTATAAGATTTGCTTTGGAAAGAGATGAGTCTACAAACGTAAGGATGAAAAAGCTTGATTCGAGCTATGCGAAGAGAACCACCATGCGGTTTGGTAGAGGATCCTTCATCCAGGATAGGAGGAGAGTTACGCTTAAAATTCTCTCTGATTAACTGTTCGGAGGTTGCATCATATTCATTATCACCTATTTTTTATGTAACTTTTTTAGAGTTTAATTTACAGGCCTAGACTATATCTTATATATTAAAGTGGGAACACTTTTATTTTGACTATGCTAAAAATCATATGATAAAAATAACATATGATAACTACCCTTAAAATAGAATTAAGATAGGCTCTGTTACAAATTTTTATGTAAAAATTCAATTTAATAAAGATTTAATAGACTTAAAAAATTTTTTAAAAAAATATATCAGTTACATATTCGATTATTGATTCAGTTCTGATTCTGGTTTGGATTTTATTTTTCTGATACATAGATTTATGACACATTCTGGTACTTTTTGAGTTTGGTTCATCTATATATAGAAGAATCTGAATAAGAAGAATCGTATCCGAACCAAACCTGACGAATACTAGTTAAAAAAACAATCAAATTGGACGTTATAACGTGGGTACAATCCTAATAAATAGTTAAATAGAAGATCTAGACAGTACATTTTCATTTGAATTCGTCCAAAATAATTTTTTTAAACGGATTACTGACAACTGACAACTGCTTCTATCTAAAATCATGTGATTTCTTATACTGCTTGTGATTTTATATTTATTTTATTTTATTTTATGCACTTGTGATTTAGAACTAGAAATACTGAGCATGGTGCTCGCTTCTATTTGACTCCTAGAAATAGTAAAACTTAAAACATATGTTATGTTTTGCCAAAAAATATATAAGATAAATAACATATTATGATAACAGTTCCAATATAAATAATGAGAATCAATCAAGCTTTCCTAAACCAAGATATCCATATGGTATATTATCAGAAAAAAAATTCAATACGGTGCAAACGTATCTACAAAACTACACCCTTATAAAACCGGGTATAATATGTAGAATCCTTGCTAATACATATGATCATTATAGAGATACATATATCTGAATCGATCCTTTTAGATAATAATAAAAAGGTTCGAATCATTATTTTTTTCAAAATTACTAAAGAGAGATAGAGAAACGGGTACACGCAAAAATATTGACCCGATCAATACAAAATACAACTCATAAGAAGATCTTAATTAGTTTTCGAAGACAGAAAAGTGCTTCGAACATCAAAAAGACAATTCTTATTAGGACAAGTTCCAGAATTAGAAACCGAAGATGAAGACGAAGATGAATAAACATGATGATGAGATGATGTTTTCATAGTCATCATTCCACCATTGAAACAATCTTCTTTGTAATTCTCTTCTTCTTTGATTGTGTCTAGCTTCTGCTTTGCTGCTCTGTGTCTCCTCATCACTGTCACGAATTGAGGTGGAGCAACTTCTGATACAAACCTTGCTAGACGAGAAGTAGCCATTGTTTTTGATATTTAATAAAAAAATTAACAGAACAGTGTGTGAGGAAATGAAAAGGATTACTGAGAGATATGTTTTGGTTTAATTTATGATTGCTTGAGATATGAAACATTTATATGTATATGATGTTGTTAGTTACCTACATCAAGGGGCATTTGTTTTTGACGTTTTGTACCGTCATTAACTTTTGCTACTTAATGCATGGACACGTGTTTTGTACGACTTAAATTAGTTTCGTCGTGAGCAATTTATCTTTTTTTTGTCAACAATATTGGACCACAACTCGCCGGCCCAGTAGCCAAGTTCCTGCATAATACAGGCGGCGGGACTCGATCCTGGGATGTGCAAGTGTGTCTGCCATTTAGTGGACTTACCCCTGTCACTAGACTAAAGGTCACTTGCATCGTGAGCAATTTATCTTTTTTTCAAAATTTGGAAGCTTTTAATTCATAGATTTATATCACTAACTAGATACGGACCAATAATTCTATGGAAGCTTTTAATTCTATGATTTATATCACTAATTCATAGACCCGTACATTTTTTTTCTTTTCCAACCAATAAATCATATAACTTAAAGATAAAACTCAATTACATGACCTTAACAAATTAGTGGATTCTCTAACAACACGAGCGAGAGAGTCATAACCTGTCGGACCCGTGCATTTTAAAAAATTATATTTAACATATTTATAATATTATGAATAATTAGTAGGAAAATTGCAATGAATAACATAAAAAGTTTTAGTATTTTTTTTCCAACCTTACTCATTCACAACAAACGATGATACCAATGTTGGGGAACAACATCCACAAAAGACTGATTCCGAGCAAACCCCCTAACACTACGGGCGAGGAAATCAGCTTTGTGGTTAAGAGCACGGGAAATAATAGAAATAGCAAAAACACTAAATAAACAACGAAGCCGAGAGAACTCTTCAAGCAGCTCCGCGAACGCCGGCCACCCCTTTGGATCTTCAATCATCTTCAGGACGTCAGCGCAGTCCACGACATAGACAACCTCCAGGAATCCGAGGGAGGAAAGACTAAGCATAGCCCAAAGAAGGGCCTCAAGCTCAGCATGAAGAGGGGATAGACTGCGATAGATGCCACGAGCGCCAAAATTGGCAGTCCCATGACCATCAGAGAAGCAGAACCATCCTAAACCAGAGAGCAAGTCATTGTCCTTCCAAGAAGCGTCGACAAAACAGCAAAACCCGGATGACCCTCCAGAGGCCGAGAAAGGACGTCCTTCAGCCCTGCTGAAAAAAAAACCCCAGAAGAATCCAGAGTGGTCTCAAAAAAAGACAATTCATGGGCCTCTTCCAGGCCAAAGCCTCCTCCACAGCATGACGAACCACTTCCCCAGGATCTCAATCGACATTCGAAAAAACCTTAGCATTTTGAACTTTCCAGATAAACTAAATTATCCAAGGAAAATCAAAAGCATCTATCTCCCGGGGTAAACGCCAAAAGAGGAAATCAAAATTTGCATAGATAGACGACCCTGGAAAGCGTCCCCTACTAAAGGGGATCACCGATAGTTCCCATGACTGCAAAGCTGGAGGGCAAGAGGGCAAGAGAATAAAACATGATTAATATATTCAGACGGGTCTTCACAACATGAACATGATCCCTCACAAGGAATACCACGACGAGCCAAGATAGGGCCCACCGGGACATGGCCAGATAGAGCTTGCCACATAAAATGTCTAATCTTTTGGGGGCAAGGAATCTTCCAGACCTGATGAAGCAGAGAATTAATAGAAGGGTCAAGAGAAATCGGCCTTTGAATCATATTTTGAGAAGCCCAATAACCCGATTTGACCGTATAACGACCATTCTTTGAAAAATGCCAACCCAATCTATCAGGACGATCAAGCCGAGAAATATGGATACCAAGAATCAAGGACACATCCGTCGGGTCTAATAATTAATGAACAAGTGGAACCCTCCACTGGCGACGAATGGGATCTATTAACTGATCAACACGAAGCTCAGGATAGACAACCAACGCAGGACCCTGGGCCGCTCGAGGATAAACATCCGGGATCCAGGGATCATTCCAGACAGAAATGGACTGACCATCACCCACACGCTTAATGAAACCAGAGGAAACCAATGATCTAGCGAGATAATAATCCGCCACCCATAGGACGGAACCGAAACATTCCGGGGGACCATTGGATTAGAATTCCAAAAATAACGCCCCCAAAACACTCTCGAAAACAAGGACTCTGGAGCATCCAAGAGGCGCCAAAGCTGCTTTGCCAAAAAGTTGAATTAAAATCATCAACCTACCGAAAGCCTAAGCCACCCTCGTTTTTCCCCCGACAAAGCTTCTCCCATTTAACCCAATGAATACCAGATGATGAACTAGACTTCCTCCATCAAAAAGTTTTAGTATTTAGGTGACTGAAAATACTATGTTTAGTATATACTGTTTCAACAAAAAAAGACTTTAAAACCCCTATTTTTACTCATCTATCTCATTCTCTCTTCTCTTTCACGGCAACATCTTCTTTCTCAATTTTTCACTTTCTTTTTTTCTCATTTCATCTCTTTCATTTTCTCTAATTATAACAAGCAATTTCATCAATAACAATAAAACATGATTTCTTTTTCCCTACAAAGAAAGATGCATACCAATTTTGATGATTTTTTTCATGTTTTTGGTGTACACATCAACAAATGAGAAAGTAGAAAAATCATTTTTATACCATTTTATTCACAAATTTGATTATTTACTAACATATCTATAAATATATGAAACAAATATTCAAAAGAAAAAATGAAAAAAAAAGTTACCAACGTCCACCATTGTTGCAGGTCAGCTTAAGGTTTCGTGAAAGAGATGAAGATGGAAGCATTAATTGCAGTTAACTTCATATTTTGTATCTCTACAAAGTTTTTGCATTTTCTTATTTATTTTGCACATTTTCGACCAATGGTATTCCCACCAGGCCACTAACTCTGACCTGCCCTCTGGAGGCTCTCATGATCCCGTCAATACCATAAATTCACTTCCACCATTTAGTTGCAGATAACTTCATTGATTACCCCTAACTTGTTATGCATTTATCTTACTTATTTTCACATTTATCTATCCCCTCATTATTCATTCCAGAAAGCTACTACCTATGAGGGTCCCTCTGGAGCACTTTTCATGATGTTTTGCAGTTATTTCTATGTTTTGCACTAACAGCCACCATTGTTGCATGTTAGCTTAAGGTCTCATGAGGGAAATGAAGATGTAAGAATTTGTTGCACTTAACTTTATATTTTGCATCTCCACACAGTTTTTGCATTTTCTTATTTAGTTTGCATCTTTGCAACCAATGATATTCCCACCAGGCCCCTAACTCTAACCCGCGCTCTGGAGGCCCTCAGGATCCCATCAACACCATAAGTTTACTTCCACCATTTAGGTGCAGATAATTTTATTGATTGCCCCCAACTTGTTATGCATTTATCTTACTTATTTGCATATTTA
>OVBA01000340.1:0-73188 GCA_900406435.1 Lepidium aucheri
CCTTCTGTGGCCGCAGTGACCGCAATCTCCGTGGAAGATTCCCGAGCAAGATGTTCCTACTGTAATAAGCCTTCAAGTTCGGAGATCCTCTTGTTCGCCAAAACAAGACGACTTGAGAGGCGCTTAAGCTCGGCCGTATTTTTAGTCTCTTTTTCNACGCTAACATAGCGGTTGAAAGCTGCTACAGCCTGCAAAAGAATAAGTAACGTTGTCATATGCAATAATAGTAAGCTAACTGGCGAAAATTGTTCTACCTGTCCAAAACCGTCCGAAACATCAAAGTAAGTCGCGCTCTCTGTCATGTTAGAAAACGTGGGGATAGCATAGCCGCGGTGTTTAAAGTGACAAAGAACGATCGACATAGCATCTTTATCCTTGGTTATAGGGCAATTCTGAGTGTGCGAGAAACTCCAATGAAATTTTGGGGCGACGTAATCGGGACATTTTCTGCGAGCAGAAGTAGGGACACTGGAAAGTTGTTGCTCGCCCTCTTTCTCTGAGTCAGTGCAAATCACCATGTCATCGCAAGTACTATCCGCACGCTATTGTTTTCCCAGGTGCTCGTCAACCTTCCTCCGGCCAACAAGAGGAAGATCACCAGACAGAGCTCCTCCAGCATTGGGGCGCGTATCACCATCGAACGAGGACGATTTTGGCCTCCGCGGGAGCGGGGATTGTGACCTGAAAGAAAAATAACACGAGTCATCCTCGAGACATGAGATACCGAAAGCAAACTCTAGGAACACAGAGAGAATGAGAACCATTGGTTTTAGCGTCTTTGCTTATGCAGTCTGTAGAAGACATCCTTGCAAAAGTCACTTACGGATACAAAATAAAGAAGGCAAAGGACCGGTATATATAGAAGAGGGAACAGAAGCAAATCAAGCATGGAAAACCTAGATTCCCGAAGATATGAGTTTATCAAAAGAAAAGGAAAAATCTCCAACACGATACGCTTCTGAACCGACTAAGCCGCTTCAAAAGCTGGGGGGCTCCTGTTGGTACCAGGCCCAAAATCCTTAAGAGGCCCAATAGTAGTGGATTAGAGAAGATGGGCCGAGCAGGAGATTAGGCGAGCCGCGTAACATCTCTGGGGGCGAGCACGAAAAGCGCAGCCAACTAAGCGAGCAACCAACCTTCTCCATGCTCGCCGGAAATCTTGGGGGATCTCGAGAGAATATTCCCCGAAACCTTAGGTCTAAAAGCTTATAAATACTAGTCAATAACCTCAAAAGGATATAAAAAAAGGGAGAGAGAAAACCCTAGAGTTTTCGAATCAAGCAAATGATTTATTCGACCCCTATTTGTAATCTATTTTCGTCTAATAATAAAGTATTCGATTCAAAATTCCACGATTCTTACGAGTGTTGAGTCAGCATCAACAGCTAAGTAATTGGCGCATTCATCTTTGTTCGTGAAATATACTGGAGTTTCGTCTCCTGAAACATTAACCTCCATGCTAGTATCGTACATATCGCAGACGAAGATTACTACCCTGTTTATTGAGTAGGTGTATAATGGTCTGATTGTCCCCCTCAAATTGAACTTTTGAATACCCGAGAGCCCAAGCTGATTGCTTTTCCCATTGGATTGAACTTAAATCTGCTTCTTCAACTGTGAATCTCCCTTGGAATTGTCCCATACCACAGTGTAGTACCTGCCCACAACTATTTTGAATAACCCAGCCTAATCCGGAAATCCTATCACCTTGATGATGCGAAACATCAAAATTAAATTTTACCCATGTGTATGGTGGTGTTTGCCATTTATCAAACTGTAATCGCAGTCGGTGAGATGGCTCAGTAATTATAGTACCCGGTTCCTGATCACATATAATCCATTCTGCCAGATCTGTGAGTGCTTTGCCATAAGTGTCCTGAAAAGTGAAACTACGACGACCATACAAAAGATTATTGCGACTAGTCCACAATCACCATAGAATTGTTAGAGGCAGTAATCGAATACTCTTACCCACATTTGTATCATGCGCTAATTCTAACAGAAATCTTAACTTCTGGTCTGTGTCGACTAAAAGATCATAAAGAAAAATAGGAGAGATACCTGAACAACGTCATACAGCCTCTGCATATAAACAAGTGAAAAACGCATGAGAACTAGTTTCATCCGGGAGGCAACATCGAACACATTGGCTTATCGGAGTTATTCATTGACGTTGTAGGTTGTCTCCTAAGGGTAAGGCTTTGCAAGCAAGATGCCATAAAAATGTTGTAACTTAGGCATAATGTCTAACTTCCAAATTGCATGGGCCAGCTGTATATACATACATGTAAGTCTTTTCTTAAAGCCAATACAATTATATCTATTAATATTTAAAACGGTTAGAAGATTTGTACATAATTATAGTTATAAAAACTTTGCGCGTCAATATTTGTGTTTTCTATCCAAAGTTGCATTTGAAAAATTTATGTTAAATTTTTTTCACCTGAATATATATAAATATTTTCTCGTTTGCAAATATATATATATATATACAACTAAGATTATATCCACGCTAAAGCGTGAGATTTGATTGTTTTTTCAACCCATGTTTGTTTGGTTCTTAGATCAGTGTTGATATTTTAAACATTATTTTTGAAATATTCTAGTTACCCAATACCCAAACTGAAATCAACCCGAAGTAGGAGAATCGAACCCAAACTAAACCCAACAAAATATCCCAATGGATCCGAAACCTATAGAAACCATATTAAGAACCGAATTCTAGAGGGTTTTTTATTAAATCTTCATTTATTTTGGATTTATATATAAAAATATTCAAAGCCAAATTCAGTATATACCAAACCGAACTCGATCCAAAAAATAGAAGTATTACATCAAAAGAGCCAAAAACCAAATTAGAAAAACCAAACCCGAAAAATACCATAATAGTGCTAAATCTATGTATTCAGAAAACCGAATCCAAATATGAACCAGAACCAAATCAAATATCAAATTTATACCCGATATAATTTAATTTAAATTCAATCCTTTTAGAGTTTTTTCTAATTAATTTTTGTTAATTTTAATTTTCTATATAAAATTTTATAACCAAATTCACCTTAAACCTATTTTTTGGGTCGTTATGAAGCTTATAATAATTTTATCCTATAGTTTGTAACACGTCTAAAAGAAACATATCTCCTGCATTAATATATAAGATGCTTTATATATCAACCTTACTCTTTTCCAATAATTGGATTGACAAGACTCAATCTATATCCTAAAACTATTTTTTTCCTTTCCCTTGTATTGGTGAAGAACAGAACCCCGGTGTCTGACAATTCGTAAAGTGACTACTACCACTAGGGCACATGTGTTCGGGTATATGTTTTATATTTACATTAGTAATTTATGATACTATTAGAATTATACCCGTGCTATAATGTAGGATTTAATTGTTCTGATTGTTTTTCTAAATCGTCTTTATTTAGGTTGTTAGAGTAGTGTTGATAATTTAGAATAGATGTTGTTTTAGAAACCCAAAACCTGAGACAAAATCAATGTGAATTAGAGAAACCAAACCCGACAAAATACTCAAATGAGTCTCAAATCTATGTATCCGAAAAAATGAAACCGAACCCTTTAAAAAGCCAAATTTAGCTCATTATAGTTTTCTAATTTTAATTTTTTTTTTTTGAATAATTATATAAAAATACATGAACCAGAACTCAATCTATACCAATCCGAACAGAATCTGAAAAATAAAAATACTCAAAGAATTCTTAATACACTAGAACCAATATACCGAATTTGAAGAACCAAACCCGAGAAAATACCATAAATGGGTTATAAATTTATTTACCCAAAAAACTAAATATAATCTCAAACTCGAAGCGAATCAATAACCGAATTTGTATCAGATTTATTTTTATAATTTCAGTTTTTTCTTTTGAATTTTTTCTGCTCAATTTTTATTATTTTGAATTTTTATATGAAAGTTCATAACAAAATCCACTTTAAACCTATTTTAAGAGTAATTATGAGCCCCGTGTTAATTTTATTCTAAAGTTTATAACACGTCTAAAATGAAAGTGTCTTCTACTTTATATATAAGATAACTAATATAAAAAATTAAGACTTATATTCATTTAGATTCTAGACCCGTGTTGAAATTTTGTATTATTGTTTCCGATATTTTGATTTTGAGGCCTCAAATCAAAACTAAAATCAACACAAATTAGAGGAATTGAACCTGTACCGAACTTCATAAAATATCCAAATGGGTCTAAAATCTATGTATCCAGAAAGCTGAACTTAAACCCTAGTCCAAAAAAATCAACAACCAAATTAAGCTTTTTAGAGTTATTCTATTAAATATTTTTAAACTTTTATATTTGAGTGTCCCCCAAACTTGATCAATACCAAACCAAAGTATATCTAAATAATAAAAATATACTAATATGTCTTAAGTCAAAAGAACAAAAAAAAATTAGAAGAACCAAACCCGACAAAATATTTAAATGAGTTCTAAATCTGTATATTTAGAAAATCGAATCCAAATGTGAAGCAGAACCAAATCAAGAACCAAGTTTGTACCCAATATATTTTTATTAAATTTTAGTTTTTTAGAGTTGTTTTTATTAAATTTTATGAATTTTGAAGTTTTTATTGTTCTTTTTTTAATAAAAAATTATAATGTATATTAAGGCATTATAATATATAAATATGTAAGTATTATAATGTCTAAATATGTAAGTATTATAATGTATAAATATGTAAATCTCGCCAAAAAGTGTTTATATACGTAAGAAAAAGATACAAAGTAATATTCTTTTTTTTTGTTTTTCTTATTTTATTTTTATTAGATTTAAATTTTTATATAAAAATTTATAACCAAACTAACTTTATGCCTATTTTTAAAAATTGTTATGAAACTTATGTTAACTTTATCATATAATGTATAACACTGTCAAAATGAAATTGGTTTCCGCTTTAATATATAAGATGCTTTATATATATATATATATATATATTGAACTTTACTCTTTTTCAATAATTGGATTGACAAGATCAAATCCATATCTTAAATTTTTTTTTCCCTTTCCTTTGTATCGGTGAAGAATAGAACTTTGGTGTTTGAGAATTTGTAAAATAACAACTCCACTGAGACACACATGTATTAAACTATATGTTTTATATTTACATTAGTAATTAATGATACTACTTGAACAAAAGTTTTACATAAAAGTTTTTTAAAAAATTGTCATCTTCTTTTTTCCAGAGATTTGTCAAATCTTTCATTCGCCTGATTTGGCGATAGATAATCTATTAAATTTAGTTATAGTATTTCTTTATTTATGGAATATTACTTATAAAGATTCCACTGTATTATGTTTTTATATAACCCATTTAACTTTTAAACAGAGGAAATGAAAATCAAGAATATAAGCGAAAAGTAAATGGTATCGGAGTAATAGTGGTATCTAAATATATATAAAAACATGGAAAATTCAATTTGACCAAAATAAATAAAAAATTTAAGTACATATGGAAATAAATTAAATCATTGATTTGACCAACACGAATGCAAATTATTATATAGCCATGAACACAATTGACGATATATACCAAACCTCAATTCTAACAAGACGATGGCTTCTTCTTCTTCAATTTACTGTTTTGTCTTCGTTTCTTTGGCGGTTCTGTTACCATATCTCTTTGTCTCTGCTTCGGCCACAAAATTCATTGATGGCATTTGCCAAAAACTATCCACCGACAAAGACTTCTGCTACAAAACATTAAACGCATATCATCCTGTGGCTTCAGCCATCAGCCACCAGCGAGGTAATTCTATATTTCTATTATAGTTATTTACGTTTATCACAATTATATTAGACACTTATACGGACCACAAAAGTAAAAAACCGTTTTCGCGAGGAAGTATATGTCGGAAAGATCTTTAGTCTCTGATACAATATTAAAAATAGTGAGATTCTTAATCAAAATCAATTTACAACGAGTCAAGTGACCCATAAACTGTTTATATTACTTGAGAACTCCTCATCCTTCCGATTTGTGATATTCTAATACTACCTTATAATAGTGTTTTGGGAAAAATGTCAATAAAACACCGAACTTACCAAAAATGTAAAATTAAAATCTGAATTCTGGCAATAAACTCAAAGTTTTCATTGACTTCTAATTAAACTTCAACTTTAAGCTGACTAAACCAATTGAACCCAGACAGAAAACCCAAAATTTGAAAGCTAAATTAATTTTTAAAAGTTTGATTCAGTTATTATTTTTCTTTTGAAAAACTTTTAAATTTGAGCTCATTCTTGAAAGAAAAGACAAAATAAGTTTAGGGATTCTTCAAAAAGAAAATAAATACTGAATTAAACTTTCAAAAATCAATTTGGATTTTTAATTTAAAGAAAATTTAAATTTGGGTTTTTCGTTGGGGTTTAATTGGCTTAGTCAACTTAAAGTTCAGAGTTTAATTAGAAATCAACGAAAAATTTTGAGGTTTCATAAATTTTTGCCATCAGTGTTCAATTTTTCCCATAGTTTCTTAAGCTTATAGTTATTGGGAAATTCAAATATGTGTTATCTCTTATTCTCAATCATAGACATATAAAAACTCTTAAATGGTCTTTAGTCTAGTGGTAGGTGATAAGTCGTGTTGTCTGCATTATATAATTTCTTGGTTAATGGGCTGACCAGTTGTGGTCCAATGTTGAGAAAAAAAAAAAACATAGAAAGACTCCATTGTTATTTCAATATGTATAGCTTAAAGCTGCTGGGGCCACGATGGGTCTTGCAATATCATATGCCAACAAGTACTACACTTTTGTCGGGAAATTAGCAACAGAGAATCCAGGCTTGAAGAAACAGCTTGTGGGTTGCCTTGATTCATTTAAGACCATGTCACTTTCTCTCAAGAGTACTGTCGCGGAACTTGCAGTAGACCCACAGACTGCAAACTATGACGCAATGGTTTGTCATGACGAGATAACTAGGATACGTAATTTGATTGGGAAAAATACAGACAAGGCTTTGATTGGGAAAAATACAGACAAGGAAAAATACAGACAATTGCAGTGACATCGATGATGGAGAAGTATATTAATATCTCCGTTGGAGCTACCGTAACCGTTGGAGGTTAATGAGAACACATATTGTCATCATATTTGTGGAATTGAGTCAGATAAATGGTTATGATTTTACTTTTTTTTAAAATATGTCATCATATTTATATTATTACTAGGATTAAGACCGGTGCTATGTACTGGTTAATATTCAGAAACTAAAGGTAATTGAAATATTAGTGATATGAACTACTATAATATGTAAATTGCTGTACATAACATAATCGATGAATAGAATCAAATTATTTCAAACATATGAGATAATAAAAAATAATGATTGATTATATTGTGAAGATTAACCTGATAACAGAAAAATAAATTTGGCTACAAAACCTATCTTTTTATACAATTTGTGCTACATAATCCTTTACATTATCGATTACATCAAGTGCTGACCAAACATTAGATACGATGAAAGTGTCTTCATGCTTGAGAATGTTGTTTTGCTCAACACAAAACAGAGAATGAAAAGATTTACCAACAATATTACGTATTGCCAAAAGCAATATATCAATATCACAATCCTAGAAATATTTAGTATAATTCAAAGAATAATTCAATTAACATTAAACAATGTACAAAAAAATAAAATGATTTGAATACGAACCACGTGACAAAGGTCGTCTAGCAACATATCAGCACTCTCACGTACGAGTTCAAATCATTTGTATCTAATAGAATACATTTTGTGTAACCAGTACGATCTAGTACACTTAAATGAAGTTTGTACCTAAAAAAAGATATTACATTAATCAGTGCAATTGTTGCAAACGTAATTACGTCTTTGACATGGAAATTCTTGAGTCATGTCCAGAAGTTCCTCTTTGGTAATCGGAAATTTGCGTTTTGTACATTCAAAATAAAACCACACTAGAACCTTGAATATCGCTGAGATCCGGATTATAGCACGATAGTTTCCTTCCTAAGAAACAAATGAAATGACAATGATTACGATGTCTTAGTATTTACTACAATAGAAATTTTTTTTTGAAAAGTTTACAAATGCTTATAATTATTGCAAAGCACACCTCTTTCATCTCAAGAATCTCGGCGATAGTTTTCAGAGAGTAGTGACTCATACATTTATAGATGATGTTTGTTTGAGCTATTCTGTAGTTGTATTGAAAGATAAAACAGCAAAGAACAAAAAGTGTTATAGTATGTGACGATTTATTGGGAAAACATATAAAAATAAAATAACATTACAGGGAGTGGAGATGTGATCACGAACTGTATTCACGAAAGAAGCGGTGGTTGCTTATGTAAATTATTTAAGTAACTTACATTCAACGTGTTATGGTTTAGATAATTTTGTTTTTGAGAAAATTATATTTCTAGCGTATGGTAACCAATGGATTGTATATGTTACTAACAAATACATATTGTGGCCCATTAGAAATATGGTAGTAACATATATGAGTTTGTAATACAAAATGAAAAGGCCCATATAACCAAACGTGTGGATAAAATATGATATGGCAAGCTCATATTTGTTATTAGTTAAAATTTTAAATATGCAAATGAAGTTAAGTTTCAAATTTATTAGTTATTAGTTAAAATTTTAAATAATTTTTTTAAAATTAAGTTTTTTAGTGGAACATAATATTATTTTTTTCTTACTAAACTAATATTTTAAATTCTAGCAAATTCAAGTATTCGTTCTTATCATTACATCCATACAATATTTTGCTTATATTTAATACTTTTAAGAGTATTTGTGATATTGATACTACAAAATGTTTTTTTATATATTTATTAACTCATAACTTTAAAATTTTAGTCATTAGCTTAAAAAGATGATCAAGTTAAAGTTAAGTTTTATGCTCATAAGATTTAATATAATAACCTTGTAATTGTTCCCTTTGAGTAGTAGAATATTTTTCTCATATTGTCCGATTATTCTCTTCTTCTCTCAATTTTTTTCTCGTTCTGTGAATTCTAAGACTCCCCTAAAACAAAATGTAGGATTACTTGAACAAACTAATAAGTTAGTAAATATTAATATAATTTATTTCTCTTGTTGCTATATGCAATTCTCCATTTAAAAAGATATGTAATTGCTAAAAAACCTGTTTAATCTAGTGGTTTAAAGAAAAAGTATGAAAAGCTTAATTATAAGTTAACAAACAGCAATTGCAAACTCCGAAAATGCCAATAGTTAAAAATAATTATATACTTAGCTGAATATAAATGTCCTCTAGAAAAAGATAATATAATTAAAATCATTGGTTCAACCAAATATAGATCTACAAACCAATTTAATCTTTTGTAAAACCCAATTATTTCTCTCTGTCTCTCTCCACTATAAAATATATAAATAATGTTTGAAGCGAAATGAAAACATTATGCTGTTTATTCATGTTTATTTCTCTCTTTTTGTAAACTTTAGCTGTTTTGTTGTTTTGTAAACTCTGTAGTGTATGAATCGACCTAATCATAAGTTTCCAACAAACATTTTTTACAGAAATTTCAATAATGAAAACCGATTTAAAGAAGTAATGTTGGGCAAAAAATCACAGAAATCTATCTCGATTCATAACTTGAATTTACAGTAGAAAAGAATCCGAAGTACATGTACAACACACAGGCACTCCTTAAAGCAAAACCGTTTACTCTTTAGTTTTCTTGAGCACAGAGTTATAACAATAACTCTGATTTACAGTGATTTTCAGTAGCACTCACAACTAACATAAGCATTGTGTTTCCCTTTGCTGTCGCTTTTGCCAGATTGTGACTTCCCGTCAGCGCAAATGGCATCTCCAACACGTACTTATAGCACTGTCTTAATAATAACACAAGAAGACATTAAACAATGAATGAGTTAATTGTTTGATTAGTTCAGAGAAGCAACCATTTGTTGTGGATCATTTCATCCTTACCGTTTCATTAATTTTTTGAATTGAAGTCTCCCAAATCATCAGTCATAAGAGTTTGCAGTGACAAAAGGACCAAGAGAAGCAATCACTTTCTCAGGCTCACCAAGATCTTCAATGGTTGTATTTGGTTTGTTTGTTAAACGAATCAAAGGAGATGCAACAATTCGAACTTTGGCTTGCTTCTCGTTCTCAAACTTCGCTTCAATCCATGACTCTGCACAATTAAGTTGGCAGTAATTACCTGACAAAATGTTACATCTCCTCTGATTCAAAAGCAAGAGTAGTAGATTTCTGTGAGGTTTGTGCTCTATATTTATGAATATATCGAATGTAGTAGATTGCTTTTTTTTTCGTGATTGGTTGATGAGATGAAGAAGATGCATCAGAGGTTTTATGGCAAGCCAAGTCTGTTTCTCTAACTCTTTCTTCCCAATCGAACTCCTGCACGCAAAAATTAAAAGAGAACAATCAAACAACATCTTCAGAAAATGAAATCTCAATAACCCAAAAAGAGATTGAACTCACTCCGTCTTCTTCGATGGTTCTCATTCCGAGGAAATTTAACTTCATTCTGGGTCTGAATCAAGCTTCCGAAATCTGCTTTCTTTCAAGATTTGATATAAAATTGTAGAAACGTTCTGGAAAGCCATGGTACTCTGGAAGAAACCTTAATCGTGGCGACATAGATATTTGCGGACTAATTCTGGAGAGAAAAAAAATGGAAAATTTCCACCAATCGTTAGTTCAAATATGTTGCATATATCCGAGTCGGTTCCATATGTAACTCACAACTCTATCTTCCATTTGATCAACTTGATTATTCTTAGTACACCCTGTGAAGCCATCAAAATTCACAATATTATCATCAAGAAAATCAAATACCTTATAGAGACAGATCAAATTATTAGACTAAAGGAAAATGAGAAGATTTAGGCCAAATGAGAGAGATATCGAGAAGAATAATATGATAGAGCAAATAAGAAGTTACCGCAAAATATGGAAGTGGATCGAGATCGTGGCTGAGATCATGGCCAATATGAAAAACAAAACGAATAAATGAAAAAAAAAAGTGACGGTAAAATATAATGAATAAAGCAAGGATTAATTTGTGCAATTTTTACAAATGAAGGTTGTTTAAGAAAAATGTACCGTAGGTTTAATAGAATAAGTGAAGAAGCCATTTTTATGACTTTTGCCATATGTCAAACAAATAGGGTAGCCGTTTTTTTAAGTAACTTGTGTATTATACTAAGTAGGGTTATTCTTGTCAAGGATAGAAATCTAGTCAACTATACGGCTGATATATAAAATATGCTTATGATGGAAATTCTGTTGTTAATCAGCTTCCGAAATGTTTCCTATGTACAACCATAATATAGCTAAATTATGCGCATGATGGAAGTGCTTCCAAAATATGTTCCTAAATTACGATATCCCTAAAATATCGTAAATGGATGTGGTTAACCCAATATTTTTTTGTAGTAAAACAAATAGGCAAGAAAAAATGACCATGTATTGGTGATTCCTAGCTTGAGTGACTCTTGCGTTAATATTTTCACGACTGGAGCCACCACAGCTATTTGAGGAGTTTTGTAAAACAGTTTTATTAAGGTACAATAGTATCACAAGATCAATATAAGTAAATTAACATATCTTTTTATTCCCAGAAAATTATTACATATAATCAATAAAAATCAATGATTTGATATCTAAGTATACCATATAAATCAATTTAAATATTACATTTTCTCTTTAATATGTGGGTGATAATATTATCGTCAAAAAAATCATCAAACCATTTATATAATAACAAAAAAATATATATTTGATTTGCATATATTGCAATTCAAATGCTTTAAGCGAAACATAAATATGTTTTAGTATGATCTTTGAAGTTTATTATGCAAAACTTTAGTTCACTTCTGTTATCTTTTCCATGGGAGTTTGACTCCAAAGAAATTTTTTGCTAGAGATGATATTATTTGTGATTTGTAAGGGAGAATATGAGCTATAGGATACAATGGGTTTAAAAAATACAATTGCATTCACTTAAATATTAATTACAGTACAACAAGAAATTTCATTAGTTCCAACTGAACTAACGCCGCAAATATTCAACCCGATAGTAGCTAGTATCGTTGTCATTCTATCATATGCAAACTGCTTTGACTTTTTTTTCCTCCTTAATTCATACTAGTATCCGCATGATGCGCGAATTCTCTTTCTAACTCTTTCTCTTTCTAACTCTAACTCTATATCTCTTTAACTCTCTTTCTCTTTCTCTAACTCTCTCTCTTTCTCTCTCTAACTCTCTCTTACTCTTTCTATCTCTCTCTAACTCTCTTTCTCTCTCTATAACTCTCTTTCTGTCCCTCTATCTCTCTATCTCTCTAACTCTGTAACTCTCCCTAACACTCTCTCTCACTTTCTCTCTAACCCTTTTTCTCTCTCTAACTCTCTTTCTCTCTCTAACTCTCTTTCTCTCTCTCTCTCTAACTCTCTTTCTTTTTCTCTCTAACTCTCTTTTTCTCTCTCTCTCTAACTCTCTCTCCCTCTCTCTTTGACTCTCCCTCTAACTCTCTTCCTCTCTCTAACTCTTTCTCTGTCTCTCTAACTCTCTCTCCTTCTCTCTTTCTAACTCTTTTTCTTTAACTCTCTCTAACTCTCTCTCTAACTGTCTTTCTCTCTCTCTAACTTTCTCTCTCTCTTTCTCTCACTCTAACTCGCTCTCTCTAACTCTCTTTCTCTCTACCTTTCTCTCTCTCTCTCTAACTCTCTAATTCTCTCTCTTTCTAACTTTCTCTCTATAACTCTCCCACTTTAACTTTCTCTCTCTCTCTCTCTTTCTCTCTCTAACTCTCTCACACTCTCGCTCTCTCTCCCTCTCGCTCTCTCCATATCTATTTGTGACATGTATTAATGAAATGATTTGATTGGTTTTTACAAAAATAAAAGAAGCTGATGTGTTAGTTGTATAGAGCTCCAAAAAGCTGATGTGTCAGCTTGAGAGAAACTCACTCAGCTTTTATATGCTCTCTCTAATTCTCTTTCTCTCTACCTTTCTCTCTCTCTAACTCTCTAATTCTCTCTCTCTCTCTAACTCTCTCTCTCTCTATAACTCTCCCACTTTAACTTTCTCTCTCTCACTCTCTTTCTCTCTCTAACTCTCTCTCACTTCTTTTCTCTCTCTCACTCTCGCTCTCTCCATATCTATATGTGACATGTATTAATGAAATGATTTGATTGGTTTTTACAAAAATAAAAGAAGCTGATGAGTTAGTTGTATAAAGCTCCAAAAAGCTGATGTGTCAGCTTGAGAGAAACTCATTCAGCTTTTATATATATAATTCATCATCTTCTCACCACACTTGAATTCTCTTGTGTAGAATTTATCAAATGATGAGATTCCTGTTTACATTTTTCTTTGGTATCGAGAATTATTCTGGCAAACCTCACAAATCCCAAAGACATAAAAAAAGTTTCAGACACTTACATATCACATTAAACATCTATACAATTGAAAAGATCGAGATTTATAACTGACACTATATTAGTAGAGACCTCACTTAATCCAAACACGTATCAAACCGACTAAACTAAAAGCAATGTTTCAAGTTTCGAGAAGAAATCGACTATGAGCTTCTATCAATATACATACTGAGATCTAAGTTATCATATCTACAAACTACACCGCTATGTTAGAATACGTTTTTCAAATTTTCCTATCAAGGGAACTTGAATCTAGAGTTTCCTAAAATGCTTTGCACAAAACTACCACTAGACTACATGGGGTTTGTCTTGAACGTGGGGTTTGGGCCGTTATTGAAGTCCTTAGGGATCGAGCAATTGCACACACAAGATTAATAAAGACTCTCTCTTTATTGCTTTAGAAAACTTACTCAAAAACTAAAGCCTCTAACGCAATAATCTTTTAGGTTATACCACACTTTGGTATCGCCCTTTTATAATAGACAAGAAAAAGTTTTCCTTATTACAAAAAGGAAAGTAAAGTTTAGATAACTCCTAAACCTAACAAACTCTATCTTATCTATTTAGTAGCTTGTTCACCAAGTTACTACATTCAAGCTTAATTCAACAATCTCCTCCTTAAGCTTGAAATCAACTTGTTCAATCTCTTGTACACCTATGAAGTCTCTCATTTCTTTGAACTTGATTATGCATAGTTCCTTTGTTAGTATATCCGCCTTTTGCTTACTTCCACGAATATGTTCAATTTTGGCCATTCTCAGCACATTTTCTAATGAAATGGTACTTTGTGTGTATGTGTTTACTTCTTCCATGAAACACCGGATTCTTGGTTAAAGCAATTGTGGACTTGTTGTCTGTTCGAATGATTACCTTCTCACATGAAGTTCCCATGACTTCACTTAGTAGCTCTTGGAGCCAAATTGCTTGTTTTGAAGCCTCGGTTCCAGCCATGAATTCAGCTTCACAAGAGGATAACGCGATGGTCTCTTGCTTTTGTGAACACCAAGTTATTGGACTTTTACCTAGATAGAAGATGTGTCTAGTTGTACTTCTTCTATCGTCCGGATCTACATTGTGACTACTATCACTATATCCATTTAATCTTGGTACTCTTGTAGTTGATCTTATAAAGACTAGTCCAAGAGTAGTTGTACCTTTCGAATACCTCAAGCATTGTTTCATGCTAGCTCCATGTGATTCTCTTGGACTTTGCATATATCTACTCAAAACTCCAACACAATAAGACATATTCGGTCTAGTATGCAAAAGATATCGAAGACTCCCAACTTTCTTTCTATAATCCATAGGATCTACCTCCTTTTCGAGATTAGCTCTAGACAGTTTCAAACCCGATTCCATTGGTACATGAACCAGGTTACAAACACTCATTCCCAAAAACTCAAGAATCTTTTGTGCATAGCACTTTTGTGATAACGCTATTCCTCCTTCATCTTGTCTTATTTCCATTCCAAGGTAGAAAGTTAGTTTCCCTAGATCACTCATCTCTAACTTTGTTTCCATCTCCTCCTTAAACTCGTAAATGATCCTTCTATTTGTCCTGGTAACAAATAAATTATCTACATACACGGCAATGAGCAAGAGTTGGTTCAAGATTACCTTCTTGTAAACCGATGGCTCCTTGCCACATCTCTCAAAGTTGAGTTCTCTCAGTACTTGATCTAGCTTGATGTTCCAAGCTCTTAGTGTTTGCTTTAAACCATACAAAGCTTTCTTGATTTTGTAGACTTTACTTTCACTCCCTTTTACCTCTAAACCCTCCGGTTGTGCAATGTAAACAGTTTCCTTTAACACTCCATTAAGAAACACAGTTTTCACATCAAGATGATGTATTTCCCAGCCATGAGAAGTAGATAGATGGACAAGATATCGAATGGTTCAAGTCTTGCTACCGGCGCAAATACTTCTTCATAATCTATTCCATGCTTTTGCACATAACCTTTACCAACAAATCTTGACTTATATTTGTTGATACTTCCATCAGAATTGCGTTCGATTTTGAATACCCATTTAAGTCTGATGGGTTTAACACCTTTAGGGAGATCTACAAGATCCCAAGTTTCATTCTTGACAATTGAATCAATTTCATCTTCACAAGCTAGAGTCCATTGCTTTTGTTCTTTTGCTTCATCAAAAGTTATAGGCTCATTATCTATGCATAGTAATAGCTTTCTCCTTCAATCTCAGCAATCAAAACATAATCCTCATGATGTTTTGGCTTTGAAACTTACCTTTGAGACTTTCTCAAAATCGGATATGATTCCTTGTCCTCCAAGCTTTCGTGTTCTTCTTCGAGTTCTTGTGACTCTTGCCCTAGTGGAGGAGAAGATTCGACTTCTCTCTCAACCTTCACTCCCTTTGAAGGTTCTTCACCACCACTATACTCTGTTTTCTCGTCTTCCTGACTCAGAACTAGATCTTTAGTCACCAAATCACTACTAATCACATCAAATTTTTCCTTCTTGACTCTCCTCTGAAACTTTGTGTTCCCAATTCCACCCTTTTGACTCATAAATACCACATCTCTACTCACTATAATCCTTTGAGTTGAAGGATCAAGTAGTCGATATGCCTTAGATCCGGCTTCAGTTCCAAGATGAACAAGAACTCGTGACCTATGATCAAGCTTCTTCAATTGTGAGATATCGACTTTTACATAACCGATGCAACCAAAAAATCGAAGGTGATTGATGTTAGGTTTCCTTCCTTGCAACATCTCATAAGGAGTTCGATCCTTAATTGCTCTTGTAGCAACTCGGTTCAGAAGATATGTTGCATGTCTCACTGCTTCTTCCCACAAATAGTTTGGCATGTGCATATGCTTCATCATGCTTCGAGACATCTCTATCAAAGTTCTGTTTCGCCTTTCAACAACTCCATTTTGTTGAGGTGTGTATGGTGCAGTAAGATGTCTCTTAATTCCCATGTTCTCACAAAATATTTTGAATTCATTTACCAAAAACTCTCCTCCTCTATAGGTTCTAAACACACGGATTCTCTCCTTTGTATCTTCTTCTACTATGTTCTTGAATCTTTTGAATTTCTCAAAAGCTTCTCCCTTTTTTTCATTAGTACAGTCCACATGTACCTTGTATGATCATCAATGAGTACAAAGATAAACTTATTTCCAGCTGTTGTTTTCAGTGATATTGGTCCAGATAGATCTCCATGAACGAGCTCTAAAACTTAATCACTTCGATAGGTAGTAGCTTTGGGGAAAACTTGTCGTGTTTGTATACCTAGTAAACATGATCCACAAACCTTCTTCTTGAACTCGACTATTGGAAGTCCTTTTACTAGATCTTTCTTGACCATATTTGACAAAGAATCGATATTGATGTGTCCTATCCTCTCATGCCATTTGCTTGAATCACGATTTTCAGCTAAAAGAACCTCCGTATGTTTTATTTCCATCCGAACTTTGTATAGTCAATTGCTTGACATTTTAGCTTTGGCAATAAGCTTTCCTTCTCGATCAAACATTGTCAAATACTCACTTTTCATACAGATATCACAACCTGGTTCAGTTTCTTTCCCAAGACTAATGATGTTGCTCTTCAATCCCGGTATATAGTAAACATTAGTCATCACTTTGGCCTCCCTGTTTCTAACTACAAGTGAGATTGATCCTTTTCCTTTGATATCAATTGGAGATTCATCTCCAAATCTTACTTTTCTGGTCACGTTTTCATCAATTTGAGTAAAATATCATCTATCACCCATTATATGATTGCTGGCTCCATTATCTAGATACCAAATGTTTTCTTCATAGTTAGTTTCAAACTTACTTGGTATACACTTCTCCTCGTTTAGATACACAAGTTTGTGCATAAGTAGCTCATCGACATCTTGTGTATCACCATTAACACTATCTTCTTGAGCCTCTTGCAACTTTAGTAGACGATCCGGGCAACTTGATGCATAGTGTCCAAGTTTATCACACCGATAACACATGACTTTAGATAAGTCTCGAGCTTCATTCCCTCTACCTCGGCCTCTTTCTTTAGAGTGACCACCTTGTCTTCTTCCTCTTCCTCTAGAATTTCCATAATTTTCTTGGTTTCTTGTTTCAGTATGCGAGTTTGAATACATTAACTTGTTTTGATCATCTTGTGCTTCTTCCTCATCTTCGAATATTCTTTCCTCATAAGCTTTTAAGCGACATATGATATCTTCAAAGCTTGTTGCTTTAAGATCTAGTACTTGCTCAAGTGATGCAACAATGTGAATGTATTTCTTCCATGGAAGACTATTGAGAAACTTCTTAACCAGCTTGGACTCCTCAATACTTGCTCCTAGAGTGGCAAATTTGGAAGAGATCTCCGATAGCTTGCCTACAAAGCTATCTATTGTTTCAGATTCCATCATCTTGAGATGATCAAATTCAGCCACAAGGGTTTGTAGTCTTGCTTCCCCGACCCTTTCAGCACCCATATAACGTGATTTGATCGCTTCCCACACCTTCTTAGATGTTTCCAACTCACCAACATGTAAGATTAAGGCTTCTGGTATAGATTGAAACAATAACCCCATTGCTAGGTTGTCTTTTTCCCCATCGGTTACGTCACCTTCAATAACTTCCCATACCTTTGAGATTTTGAGACACACCTTCATTCTCATGACTCATACACTGTAGTTAGTTGTAGTTAACATAGGACATTGAACTGAGGAAGAAGAACATCCACCGCCTTCTTTCTTCTCCACGAGAATTATCTTCCCTTCTCCCCGAGAATTATCTTCCCTTCTCCACGAGAATTATTGGAAGATTTGACATAATCTTTGTATGATTAAAACCTCTTGTTTTAATCAATTTTCAATCGATTAGGCATCTTGTCTACTCCTTCCAACCTTGCTCTGATACCAATTGAAGTCATTAGGGATCGAGCAATTGCACACACAAGATTAATAAAGACTCTCTCTTTATTGCTTTAGAAAACTTACTCAAAAACTAAAGCCTCAAACACAATAATCTCTCTTAGGTTATACCACACTTTGGTATCTCCATTTTATAATAGACAAGACAAAGTTTTTCTTATCACAAAAAAGAAAGTAGAGTTTAGATAACTCCTAAACCTAACAAACTCTACCTTATCTATTTAGTAGCTTACTTACCAAATTACTACATTCAAGCTTAATTCAACACTTACAACGCTTGCATATTTAAATCATTGACTTTCAAAGAACTAATCAATTATTGAACATGTCATATTCATTTACTTTCGGTACACATAAACTAAATGATCATGCATGAAATTAATTTGATGTTACTTTTTAATCAAGTAGTCCACATCATATTATTTTATACATAAATTTAGTTCTTTGTAAAATCTATTAGATAATTTTTTTTTACAATATAGAATGCTTAGTTGTCTCCTACCAAGCTAGTCAATAAAAGGAATATTATGATAGAATAAATGGCCTTAAACTTTGAATTGGTCATTTTGTTTCTAATCTATTTCATATGTGATGCTATTTTGTGATTTAGAAGACGAATATATATTGGGAAAAAGTCAAAAGCTAAGCAGAACTAAACTGTATATATACACATATAAACGTCTACTTATCTATCAATTCTCATACTTAAGAAAAAAAGAACACATTTTTAAAATGAAAAGCAAGAATGTTTCCTTCTTGTTCGTCTTTGTCTTTCTCTTCTCTTTCTTCGTGGAAATTAGCAGAGGACAGAAAAACAGAACAACCAAAGTAGTTGATATGGGTGTTGTAACAGATGTCGGGGTATTCCATTCAGAGGTTGAAATGCTCTGTATTAACATATCTCTCACCGATTTCTACTCTTCTCATCCTCATTTTCAGACAAGGCTCGTTGTCCACGTCGGAGACTCCAAAAATGACGTCGTCGGTGCTGCAGATGCAGGTACCTACTTCTCTCTCTCTCTCTCTGCCTCTCTCTCTCTCTCTATATATACATATATATATATATGTGTGTATTTAGTGCAGATATATTACATTCTTACTTAGCGTATGAATATAGCATATAATCCAAAAGCGTCACATATTCCAAAAATTGGATGACAAGTGTTAATGTTTTTGGTTCTTTGACTTGTTAGATGTTTAACTTTTGAGTGCTGAAAAATCCATACGATCATTTAACGAGTTCTCCGTCAAACTAAAGAGTATGTCTCGTGTGGAAGTCTTTTCCACAAATCTCAACAATCAAAGAAAACAAAAGCCTACTCCTCTATCTACCTCAAAAACTCCTTGTCTTTACCCGTGTCTAGAGCACACAAGATCAACCGGATAAAATTAAACTAGAGAATAAACCTAACTCACACACCCAAAACCCTAAGACCAAGCTTCTTTTAAAGAACTACATTTCTGTCGAGAGACTTGTGGTCCAGTATGATAAAGAATTAGGCCTAATCACAAGCCCAATAAGCCACACCCAACCAATAACTTAAGCTATTAGTTGGAAAACCCATTACTACTTATATACTAATCCTTTATTCTCGATCTAGTCGATGTGGGATCTTATCAATACCCCGCCCATTAGACCTGCGACGTCCATGGCGCATGAGGCTTCCCGTCTCATGCAGCTTGTCCTCCTTGGACTCCTCTCCCTACCCGTTCCAAGACCTCACTGTGCCCGAAAGCATATGGGGGTGTATTTGTTCAACGCTCACCGCACGAATTGATAGAGCATTAGACTGAATCACAGGCCCAATAAGCAATTCCCAACCAATAACTTAAGCTATTAGTTGAAGAACCCATTAATACTTATATACCAATTCCTAATTCCCTATCTAACCAATATGAGATACTTCTTAATAATTGATAAATACTTAGGCCAATGACAAGTCCAATAAGCAATGCACAACCAATAACTTAAGCTATTAGTTAGAGAACCCATTAGTATTTATATACCAATCCCTAATTCGCTATCTAATTGATGTGAGATCTTATTAATACTCCACCCAATAGATCTGGGACATCCAGGGCGCAAGAGACTTCCGGTCTCAGACTGCTTGTCCTCCTTGGAATCCTCTCCTTTCCCATTCCAAAACCTTACCGTGCCCGCAAGCATACAGGGGTGTGTTTGTTCCACGCTCACCACATCAATTGATTCTCTATTAGACCCAGTCACAAGCCTAATAAGCCATATCCAACCAATAACTTAAACTATTATTTGGAGAACCATTGCTACTAATATACCAATCCCTAATTTCCTATATAACCGATGTGGGATCTTATCACAGAAGTACCCTTGTGCTAAGAACTTTTGGAAGCTAAAGGCTGAATACCCGCAGAACGGAAAATATGTAAAAAAAAAGTCAACCTAGATCTTAGGGCCTGAACTCGCAAAAGCTCAGGTTTGATTCGTGTGAAGCATTTCTTACGAGTTAATGACCTCTATATTCATTTAGATGATGTGGAGTCTCCACTTTTGTGGTGGATTAAAGTTCACATTTCTTTCAAATATAGATGTTTATCATGATATGACAGTATCCGGACAATCTTCCATATCAGTGTGATTTGTAGGGTTTTCCCAGACCACCCTTGAATACCAAAATAAAAAGCTAAAACTAGAGAACCTTGAGTATTGAGTATTTGTCTCCCATTGTCTCTCTTTTTTTTGTGAGTATTTGTTGTTGTGGGTTGATGAGGATCATTCCCAGCTCTATTTCTATTATTTGTAGTTGGTGATATGATCTCAAATATGCTTGAGCGGGTAACATGATCAAAGACCTGTAGACTCTTCTTGATATGTTTCTCAAGCACCCACCCACCTCATGAAGTTCAATGGATTTAGGCGTCCTTGCTCTTGTGATTTCTTAGTGGTGAGGCCTTAACCTATTTCGGAAAGATCCGGCTCATTAACCCAAGCCTACAACCTGATATCCAGTGAATAAACAACAAGAAAACATGTATATTTGACAATACGATTATTCAGATTTAATTCTTTGATAAATTTTGGGCTTTCAAATTGTCCCCTTAGAGCATGTGCATTGGAAAGTTCTCTAAGAGGTTCTCACTAATAAAAAAATAAAAAAATAAAAATTGAGAAGAGATAAACGTCTCTCATTTGAGAACCCCTTAGAAACTCATGTGCCACATGCTTCATTATGAATAGTTACTTTTTAGAAAAAACAAATAAATTTTAATTATTAAATCAAATAGATTAAAATATTTATATATTATTTTTTGAAAAATTCAGGTAGTCTCTTACCACTGCTGATGGTCTTAAATCATTTTATTAAGTTGAGTGATATCCCAACTTCCAATGTGGTATATTTCACCATCTAACATTCTTCATACAAATTTACTTGGTTTTAAAAATATGTCACAGCACTTGAGCTGATAAAGAACAAGCAAGTCAAAGCAATTTTGGGGCCATGGACATCTATGCAAGCTCATTTCTTGATTGAAATTAGCAAAAAATCACAAGTTCTGCTCGTTTCCTACTCTGCAACAAGCCCATTTCTTAGTTCTTTTCGTAGTCCATACTTCTTTCGTGCTACCAACGAGGACTCTTGTCAAGTAAATGCTATAAAATCGATCATCAAGTTGTTCGGATGGAGAGAAGCTGTTCTTGTTTACGTTGACAACACCTTTGGAGAAGGTATAATGCCTCATCTCACCGATGCATTACAAGAAATCAATGTTCGTATACCTTACAGATCTGTTATTACTGTCAACTCAACGGATGATGAAATCTCTGTGGAGCTTCTGAAAATGATGAACAAGCCCACACGAGTCTTTATTGTCCACATGACCATATTTCTGGCTTCAAGAGTCTTCATTAAAGCTAAAGAGATTGGTCTGATGAAACCAGGTTATGTTTGGATCCTTACCAATGCAGTTACAGATGAAATAAGCTTGACCGATGAGATAGGAATCGAGGCAATGGAGGGGGTATTGGGAGTAAAGACTTACATTCAGAAATCCAATGAGCTTGGGATGTTTAGAGCTCGGTGGAAGAAAAGATTCCCACTAATGGAGCTAAGTGTGTATGGACTTTGGGCATACGATGCTATCACTGCACTAGCATTAGCCATTGAAGAAGCTGGAACAAACAACATGAATTTTAGTAATTTTGATCGTGGAAGAAATGTTTCGGAACTTGAAGCTCTTGGCTTATCACAGTACGGTCCAAAGCTTCTCCAGACACTCTCAACTGTTAAGTTCAAAGGACTTGCAGGAGATTTTCATTTTGTCAACGGGCAACTGCAACCATTGGTGTTTGAGATTGTTAATGTGATTGGAACAGGAGTAAGGTCAATAGGATTCTGGACAGAGGAAAATGGTCTTGTGAAAAGGCTTGACCAAAAACCGCAAAGCATAGGGGCTTTATCCACTTGGAAAGACCATCTTAAACAAATTATTTGGCCTGGAGAGGCTAGATTTGTTCCAAAAGGATGGGAGATCCCAACAAATGGGAGGAGGTTGCGCATTGGTGTTCCAAAGAGAACAGGTTACACTGATCTTGTGAAGGTCACAAAGCACCCTATAACAAACTCACCAATAATAACAGGCTTCTGCATAGATTTCTTTGAGGCTGTACTTCGAGAAATGCCTTATGATGTTTCCAGTGATTTCATTCCTTTTGAAAGACCTGATGGTAAACCATATGGAGATCACAACGCTCTTGTCTACGAAGTTTATCTAGGGGTGAGTAGTAACACATTACTATTTTGTAGAAATTATCCTATTGAGTTCCCTAATCAAAATCCATTTTACTTGTCTTTGACAGAATTATGACGCTATTGTGGGAGATACTACTATACTGGCAAACAGGTCCTATTATGTCGACTTTACACTTCCGTTCATTAAATCAGGTGTGGGATTGATTGTCCCCCTACAAGACCAAGTGAAAAGAAACAGTATGAGTTTCTTGAAACCTTTAACATGGCAACTATGGATGACTTCCTCTTTGTTCTTCTTCCTCATTGGTTTCACTGTTTGGGTACTTGAACATAGAGTTAATCCTGACTTTCGCGGACCAGCTAGGTATCAAGCTAGTACAATCTTCTGGTTTGCCTTCTCCACCATGGTTTTTGCACCAAGTACTTTCAGTTTCCTTTGATACATCTCAACGTATATGTCACTTTCCTGAACGTTTACTCACTCAGAATTGTGGTTTGCAGGGCAAAGAGTATTCAGCTTTGGAGCTCGGGTTTTGGTAATTGTATGGTACTTCATCGTGCTGTTGTTGACACAAAGTTACACAGCTAGCTTGGCATCCCTTTTGACTTCAAGACAACTTGATCCGACTATAACCAGCATGAAAAGTTTGCTTGATAAAGGAGAAAACGTCGGATATTCGAGAACATCATTCATTTTTGGGAAACTTAAAGAATCGGGTTTTACTCAATCCAGCCTCATACCTTTTGATAGCGCAGAAGAGTGTGACAGCCTTCTGAGAGCAGGACCAAAAAATGGAGGTATCTCGGCAGCTTTCTTGGAAGTACCTTACATGAGGCTCTTTCTTGGACAATACTGCAACACTTATAAAACAGTTGAAGAACCCTTTAGCATTGATGGATTCGGTTTTGTGAGTTTTTATGAAAAACCATTGAGACAATGTTAACAAAATCTTAAAGATTCTAACTTTAAGACGCATTTTTTACAGGTTTTTCCAATTGGATCACCTCTGGTTGCTGATTTTTCAAGGGCTATCTTAAAAGTGGCAGAATCACCAAAAGGAAAGGAGCTTGAGCTCGCATGGTTCAAAAAGAAAGACGAAACTTGTCCTGATCCAGTCACAATACCTGATCCAAATCCGTACACATCATCTAGACAGCTTGGCGTAGACAGTTTCTGGCTTTTGTTTCTCATTGCTTTCTTAATGTGTGCATTCACCCTGGGACAATTTGCTTTCCTTTTTTGCAAGAACAATAAGGTTAATCTCTGGCAGGAGTTTCATCGACCAGATGAAGATTCGTATATCAACAACGTTGAGAGACGTCCGTGTGTGCTTAACCAAGAGTCAGACCCACCAGTTAATCATTAATTATTAAGTACAAGGGATCAACTATGTAGTGAATGGATCTCTCAAGCGTCATGAACATGTCAGAAATTTTAACCAAAAATAAAAGTCATGACCATGTCTTTAGTTTAACCAAAAAAGGTTAATGTTTAAATAGGTCTTCAATTTTATTTTTGGTCGGTCGCAAATTTTAAACAAAAAAGAAAAAGGCCGTCTGTTTAATTTACAAAAATAACGTATTGCAGCTTATGGTATATGGAATACTGATATTACGTTTTGGCAAAGAACCAATTAATTAAAACCCAAACAATTATTGAAAGCATTTCAGGTTCTAATGCACAAGAAGTCTAGAATCAACACACTAGAATTATAAGAATGTGTACTTAAGCTATATAATTTTGATTTGTAATAAAGAATACTAAAACTAAACCAAACAAAGATCAACTCAATTAGAACAAAAGACTTAAATACAAACAACAACTCAAATGCAAAAACGATCAATAAAAAGAGAATGATTTTAGGCAAGGTAATTGATCAAAGGGGAAGGAAACTAACTAATGATGCATAAAGGAACAATTAAGCTCAACCTAGAACATGGTACACAACTCTAGATCAACATACTCTCATGGCATTAACCTCTATACTGATCAATCAATTGAGCAAAACTCTCATTTGCTAATTCAAAGATCAATAAATATTAAACACAAGTCCATTAAGTTCACTAATCACCGTAATTTCATCTGTCAATGGCTAGAAAAGAAAAGCTCATAAAAAGGTCTTTTGGGAATTTTCACAAATACCTTCCGCGAGGAAAATATTCTAGAATCTATTTTCAAGTGATCAAGTTGAATAAACCATTAAGAACACCTAATATATAGAAATTTAACAACCTAACCATCAAAAAGCAATCACCTAACCCTAGATCTACCAAGCCATCAACCATTCAAAAGACTACTCACATATGGACAATGAAAATCAAAACAAAAGATGCAAAGATAAACATAAAGAAGTAGAGAAGAGAAAGATGAACAAATTTTAATAGATGTGAGATGATGATCCAAAGATAATCATCCCCGAAAGGGTCTCCAACTATTCTCCCTCTCACTCACTCAAGTGGCTGTTCAAACAAATGAAATAAAGATTGAAAGATATCTCAAAAAACCCTAAAATATTTAGGTTTTAATGTTTTAAACGGAACCAGGTCGACCCGGCACAAACCGAGTCAGACCAAATAAGAAAATGGTCTATCAGGATTCTCGAGCAATATTCATGGGCAGATGGTCGGCATTAATTAGTCTTCTATGTAATTTTCTCGACGTGGTGCTCAAGAATTCATGCTGAAACTTTTCTGGTCCATTTTCTTGACCCAAAATCATAAGCTGGGGGTCGAGAATTCATCCTAGAGGCTTCTCTTCTGTCTTTTTTGCTTCCTTACTCCAAGAGCTTGATCCTTAGCTTCTACATCTCCAAGAGTTGGCTCTAATCCACCTAAAAAAACTGAAAAGCAAAGAAATAATGTAAGATCCTAAATTCTAATCCATGAACTATGAAAAATACTAAATAAAATGAGATGAAATGAGGCCTATATGAATGAGAATTATGTAAAATGTCAATAAGAATCTACCCTAATATTCACATATATCAAATACGTCTTTCCTATCTAGTTTCCTATCTAGATTAAGCTGTTCTAATATGGTAATAACATGTGAAACAATGCTTTATTTTCTATTTTTTGATAAAGATGCATAAAAAGAAAAGCTACCATTACAACCTATTCTTTATACAACTCTGCTCAAAATTTTTTAAAACAGAGTGATATAGCAAAATATATAAGCTTCATTATGCATAGTGTTGCCAATGTTCCAATAGAAGGGAAAACTTCTTCGGTAATCTATTGGTGAGGATTGTGTTTCTCATTGCTCGATTTAGCCTACAAAAAATGATATCTGAAGGTAGAATATTATAATTGTGCAATCGTTGGTTTCTTTCTTACTGTATAAGATCAATGAGAATCTGACAAACAATTCTCGAGAAGAGTAGGTGTTGTTGAAGCCGGATAAGATAACCATTGAACAAGAGCACCCCAAGAGTGAAAAATGAGTGGGTGTAAACCCAGTCTATGCTGAACTTGCTGCCATAATATTTCACCAAAACGTACATTGCAGGAGGAGGTGGTGTCTTGTTTTAGTGAAACTCGCACAATGGCAACACAAAGGCGAGACATCCATTCCCAAAGATGACAGTCTACTTCTCGTTGGTAGACAGTCAAGAATTGCAATCCACATCAAGAAAACAAGTCTCGGGGTACATCCTTTAAACCATACTGTCGAGAACCATGGCTTGGGATTCTCTCTATGACGTTTGGTGTTCCAAAGCAAATTTGTGGAGGATTTTAAATACTTTTTTCCAGGAATATACATAAAGTATTTGTCCTCCATTCCACCCGGCAAAAGAGGAGGTACATCTATTAGAATAGTCTGAACAGATGTTGAAGCATCAAATCTCAATGGTCTAAAAGACGAACTCTGTGAAGAAGTAGCCTCAGAGACCATAGTTAAGAGTGCAACCCCTAGATCTGAAGGTCCTCAAAGGCCCATGAAGTCAATAATGAACTTATAGAGCACCACTTGTCATGCTAGAAAGAGGCTTCCTTTCCATTACCAATATGACAATGGATGTGTTGTTGAATCATTGGCCTTAGAGCAAGTAAATGTTCCCACATGCAAAAGTCTTTTGCCTTTGGTTGAGCACTCCAGAAACTATGAGTCCTTAGTTTATGTTCTCTATTCCAAGCAACCCATAACAATCCACTATTAGAGAACAACAACCATATCAATCACAACCCTAAGATTTTATTCCACAAACCGAAATCTCCGAGGCCTAATCCATCCTCGTCCTTAGGAAGACAGAGCATTTTCCAAGAGACTTTTGTATTATGTCTTTTATCAATACTCCCTGCCTATAGAACTTACTTTAAAGCTTCTCAATCTTCTTAATGCATGATTTAGGCAATAGAAACGCTGAAAAACAAGAAGTTAATGGTTCCATAAATCATAGATGTGATTAACTGCAATCTGCCAGCAAGCGACACTGCTTTTGTCGCCCAATTATTAAAGTAAGAGGAAATCTGATCAATCAAAGGTGCATAATTAGAGGCTCTTTGTCGTTTGTACATAAGTGGGAGTCCAAAATACCTTATTGGGAGAGATCCAGACTGGAAATTGAGGCTTTGACGCTCCATAGTTTCCACCTTGTTCCTTCCTGAAACAAACAAGTGACTCTTACTTGGGTTGATCTGAAGGCCAGACCAGGTTGATAATTCATTAAGCGTGGCCATCTCTTTGAGCGAAGAAGAAATTCCTTCAAAGAAAATGACAACATCATCTACAAAAGCGAGATGTGAAATGGCAGGATTGGAAGCATTTAGATGAAACCCGATTAGACCCTACTGATACTTGGCGTGAAGCATCTTGGAGAAGATTTCCATGACCATTATGAAAACATATGGCGACAAAGCATCTCCTTGTCTTAAACCCCTATAAACATAAAGTACATGCATAGATTTCCATTTACCGCCACCAAGTAGGTAGGAGTAGTGATACATTCCTTTATCAATCATCTAAAACCTGAAGGGATGTTAATGGATTCTTGCTCTGCAAATAAGAATGCCACCGTACTTAGTGAGACGCCTTTTTAAGATCCTTTTTCAACATAGCTCTTGGAGGACCTTTATCTAGATTGTAATCTTGAGTTAGCTCTAATGGAAGTAGCACATTTTCAACAAGCAGCTTCCCAGGGATAAATGCTGAATGTGAGTGTGAAATTAGGGCTGAAAGCACCTTTCTTAGCCGAGTTGCAAGTATATTGAGAATAACTTTGTATATAGTGTTACAACATGAGATTGGTCTGAACTCCAAAGTCCTTGTGGCATTCACAATATTTGGTATGAGAGCAATAATTGTAGAGTTCCATTGTCTAAGCAGAGAATCTGAACCAAAGAAATCATTCAAAGCCATAGAGAAATCCATACCAACAATTTGCCAACATTGAGATGAAAAAATATGTAGGGTACCCATTCTGATTGGGTGTCTTCTTTCTTGTCAAAGAGAATAAAGCCATTTTTATGTCTGCTAGGGAGAGAGGTGCCTCAATCAGCATAGATAGTTCAACAGAGCATCTGAAATGAATAACCCCTGCAATGTCATTAATACTACACGTGGGATCACGCGTATCCAGGTTACCTAGTGTGGATTTATAGAAGTTTTCACAAAAAGATTCTATTTCAGAGGGCTTATCAATGTGTTGATCATCTAAATCAGCAAGGTAATGAAGAGAATGTTTAGAATGAACAAGGTTCATAGATGTTGTTACCGGATTTTTTAACAACCATTCGATTGAAGTACCTGGAGTTTCTATCACCTTCCCTTAGCTACGAGACACGTGATTTCTGCTTCGAAAAAAAACTCCTCTACAACTGCAAGGCAGAGCCATTTAACATGAGCTGCTTTCTTAGTAGATGCGTTGACTGAATTAGGCAAAGCTAGAACCCTGCTTTGAAAATCCTGTAAAATTTGCAATGATACCTTTACCCTGAGCTCAATACGAGAGTAGTTTTGTTTTTCAAGTTTTCTTATTAAGGACTTTACCCTCTTAAGCTTTTGAGATATAATGAACATTGTTGAGCCTGAAATGCCTTCTCCTTGCCAAAACTAATTCAGTTTGACATAAAACTCCGGATTCTGAAGCAGCATATTGAAGAATTTGAATGGTCTTTTCCCTACTGGATTTGAGGGTCGAGAATGAGAGCACAAGGCTATGATCCAAGAAAGAAAGCTCAGCAAAGTATCCATATGATCGGATATAAAGAGTTAACTGATGTACCTCACTTTTATCGGGTTTTTTAAAAAATTTCCATAGTTTTATTGAGTCAAAGTACATATTTTAGAGTCTTTTCATGTCATAGGTAACTTTAAGAGAAGATGAGCTGTTTTAATCGGGCGTATGAAGATGCAGAGAAACAAAAGTTTGGCTTCCTTATTGGATTGAGCTGAAAATTAAATGTGAGTTAGCTTTCATTTGGAGGTGCTTTGAGAGCAACCAGACCAGTGGTTAGGAAGATATGATGATTTTAAAGAAGATATATCATTGTCCGTGCCACCAGAAAATATGCCCGATCTAAGGATCAACCAGCTAAGATCAACATCGACCTATCCAGCTCCTGGATCTACCGATCCATGGTCCTTCGCTAGAAAACCTGATTTTCCTTATTTTGTACCAGACACATTTTTAGCCTATTGAAACGAAGTTTTTGAGGGTTTTAGAGAGATAACTTTTACTTTTGGACAGCCACCTTTTGGTTTTGGTTCTTGTAACCTTTGGGGAGAAGATTTCATCCTCCACAACACTTTTAGTGAAGAATTCTGAACCTTTTTACTTTTATTTGCGATTCAATTATGTTTTCTTTCATGTTTGTTGCTTCTACTTTGATCATGTCTGAGTAGTTCCCTTATCAGATATAGGGTTTTCTAGGGATTTAGAAATCATAAATTAGGACAAACAGAGTTTGAATCTTATGTGTTCTCCATCTAAGACTGTGTTTAATGTTTATATTAGCATGATCACCTAGTCTATGATCTTAGGTTGTGTAACTCTCCAAAAGCATGTTAGAAGCCTGAACTAGCTTAGATGAGCAACTAGTCCTTCACAAACGAAAGCTGATGTTAAAGCTAGTTTGGAGCTATAGAACCAATTTAATAATGCATGTTTACCTCTCTAGGACCAAACGATAGTTTAGGGTTGTAGGTTGTTAGACATAGTAGTCGACACCACAATAGTGAGTTTGCTATAAATATATGTCTAAGTCTAGAATTGGTTGAATGTATACCCTAAATAGTTTCCTAATTTGATTTCCTATTTTTTGATGAATTCTCTGTGCAAGATACTTTTATTTATTGACTTTTACATTGTTTATTGTTTTGTTGTGTTTCCACCTTTATTTGGTTTGTCTTTGTTTAAATTTTGTCTAAAAGATTGATAGCGTAAATACTGGCCTCGTGGATTCGACCCCTAAGTACTACTTCGTTTGCTATGCACTTGCAGTAGATTCACAGGGTTAAAACTGAGTGTATCATGTTTTTGCCGCCATTGTCTGAGACCAATTATGTTGCCTTTTGACTAAGACTGAACTTTAGTCTAAGATTTTCTTTACTAACATTTTTATTTTGAATCTTTTATATTTGAATTAGGTGTGTCTAACATGAAATCAAGTTGCTGACCATGAAACCTTACATTGTTTGTTCATATGATGGAGCAGACATTGATGAATGGACCTGTTACAAATATTTCCAAGATGAGCCATATATGGAGCCACCGTTTGATGAGAATGAGAAAGCAATCGAGGAAATTGCTAGATTCCTCTATGAAGATGAAGCTAAATATGAGAAATGGGTTTCTGAAGGGAAGGTTTAGGAGAAGGGTGTTGTTTAAAATGTTAAACAAGTAAACTCAACTTGTCTTGATATTGAATTCATATTTCCATCAAATGCATTTGATCCTCAAAGTAATTCAAACTCCAAAGAACATATTAGGAAACATATTACACTTTTGGTAACTTGCTTTGATGAACATATGATTCTGCTATAATGGGCAATTTTCTTTCTTCTCGAGTATATTGTCTATTGTGAAAATAGGAGGAGGACCAAAAGTGCATTAGCTCAACCTTTCGATTCTCATGACTAACATCTGAGACTGAATTCAAGCTAATGACTATAAACAAGCGCTGAGTGGGAGGCAACCCATTAGTAGGTACTTTTCATTTTCTGCATTTTTCATTTTATGTTTTTCTTGTTTTTGTTTTCTTTAGTTTAGGGTAAGAAAAGCTGGACAGGGGCTCAGATTGATCGATTTGGTTCTGGATTGATCGATCCATGGGAATACAATATGTCAGCATAGGATCTGGCGATCGACCAAGGCACTGGAGCTCGATTGATTCACTGACGATATGCATTTGCGCATGACCTATCGATCGACCTCATCACTATGGATCGATCGATCCAGATCTCTGAGCAATTGAGATCAATCATTCCACTTAGGAATCGATCGATCCGAATGCTTAGGTTTGTTTCACTTCTCCATTATCTCCCTTTATGTTCCTATGATATTTTTGTGTAAGTCTTGCTTCCATCATATTTATTTTCACATCAGGATGCTGTGAAGTAAGTCTAGGGAGTACACTTGTGGTGACTATTGCGTTTTGTTTCTTTTGGTTTCTTTTTGAGTCTTTTTGTTATCTTTCTTGAGTTAGTCTTTTGCTTTTATTGAGTTTAAAAACTAGTTGTAGGAACAATGATTTTTGAGGTTTATTGCATTGTCATGAACTAAGTATCATTGACTCAACCCTTACAGGAATCAATTGATGATTATAAAACTCAGAGACTATGCAACTTCTCAACATTACCCATATCCTCTTGGGTACTTGAAGAATCTCATGCCGGCTTCACGCTTAACTTGACTTAGTTTTCCTGTCAAGGGGCTTGGTATGCATTGGATCAGGCTCTCTTTTTAGTACAATGGCTGATTTTCCTGTGTGAATATGGTTCTGCTCTCTGTATTATTTCGAGCATTTATTTAACGAGGTTATATGCAATTTTACTAGGCTGAAGGAAAATGTGCGTCAGTGACGATGCATATGCTTAAGTAATGTTGGTAGGCTGAGAAAAAATCTAATAACGCTACCAGTTGCTTAAGTATTGTTAGTAGACTGAGAAGAACTCCAATGCCGCTACTCTTGCTTACATCCATCGAGTTGCTGAAAAACGGACCAAATGAAATTTTGAGTTAGTTTGCAATGAAAATGAAATGAAAGGAAAAGAACCATATAGAAGTTAGTCTAGAGGCTGGAAGAGAAATCCATGTGTCCTTTGATCGATATCCCCTCGATGAGACCACACCTAGATATCTAAGGAAGTCGGTATAGTGCATTCGGTTTACTTACTTGGATTGTGGAGTTCGATTGGGACAGTTGCTAAGTCTGGGGAAAGTACAAGGTGGTCTCAGTTATGTCAGGTAAGTTTCATGTGGTTTACTAAAGTAATTGACTTTACTATTCTAATGATGAACTAGTTCCTTTGATTACATTTTTTTCAATCTTTGCTTGCTTGAGAACAAGCAAGAAGCTAAGTGTGGGGGAATTTGATGTACCTCACTTTTATAGGTTTCTAACCCTTGTTTTCCATGTTTTGAGTCAAAGTACTTGTTTTAGAGTCTCTTATTGTGTTTTAGAGTCTTTTTAGGTCATAGGTAACTTTGGGAGAAGATGAGCTGTTTTAAGTAAAAACGACCATATCGAGATGCAGAATCATGCAGAAGCATCAGAAGTTTGGCTTGCTTTGAAAGACTTTCCACCGTTGTATTGAGTTAAAATCTGGATACAAGATAGACACGTGAGTTAGTTTTCATTTGAAGGTGGTTTGAGGGAAATCTGACAAACGGTTAGGAAGATATGATGATTTTTTACTGAAGATATGTCATTCTCCATTCCACCACAAGATGCGCCGGATTTTAGGATCGACCAGCTAAGATCAAGATCGACTGATCCAGCTCCTGGATCTAACGATCCACGGTGGTACGCCAGAAAACCATATTTTCTTTATTTTGTACCAGACGCGTTTTTAACTTATTTAAACGAGGTTTTTGAGGGTTTTAGAGAGACAAATTTTACTTTTTGACAGCCACCTTTTTGTTTTGGTTCTTGTAACCTTTGAGGAGAATATTTCATCCTACACAATACTTTTGGAGAAGAGTTCTGAACCCTTTTACTTTTATTTGCAATTCGATTATGTTTTCTTTCATGTTTGTTACTTTTACTTTTATCATGTCTGAGTAGTTCCCTTATCAGGTTTAGGGTTTTCTAGGGATTTGGAAATCATAAATTAGGAACAAATAGAGTTCAAATCTTGTGTGTTCTCCATCTAACACAGTGTTTAATGCTTGGATTAGTCTGATCACCTAGTCTATGATCTTAGGTTGTTTAACTCTCCAAAAGCTTGTTAGATGCCTGAACTAGCTTAGATGAGCAACTAGTCCGTAACCAACAAAAGCTGATATTAAAGCTAGTTGTGGACTTATCAGTCCAATTCGATAATGCATGTTTGCTTCTCTAGGACCAAATTAGAGTTTAAGATTCTAGGTTGTTAGACATAGTAGTCGACACCACGATAGTGGGTTTGCTATAAATTTATGTCTGAGTCAAGAATTAGTTGAATGTATGCCCTGAGTATTTTCTGATTTGATTTCCTATTTCCTGATGGATTCCTTGTGTCAGATACTTTTATTTATTGACTTTGACATCATTTATTGTTTTGTTTATTTTCCATATTTATTTGGTTTAGCTTAGATAAATTTTTGTCTAAAAATTAGTAGTGTAACCATTGGTACTCCTGGATGGGACCCCTAAGTACTACTGCATTTTCTGTGCTTTTGCAGTAGATTCATAGGGTTAAAATCTGAATGTATCATTAACCATACATCATTCGCAAGAATCTTATCTCTTTTCTTTGCAACAGGTCTGAAATAAAACTTGTTCCACCAGGTGTAAATTCTTATCTTTAATATCCTTATATGCATTAATAACGGACGCAGAAACATGCGAAATATGAGACTAAGGGGACACTTGTCTGAAGGGACTGGCTATATCTGGCGGTATTGAAGACTTAGCCATGGCTTGAAGACGAATATCCATTGATAGTAACCCACAATCTGAAACTTCAATAGTCGCTTGAGAGTAAGTTGGAGAGAGAGCCCTTGGAATCATCTGCTTACTACATTGCGCAACATCCTTAGCAAAAACAATAGGAGTTTTTTTGGAAGAGTTGAGCTGTAACCTTTTCAGATACCACTGCGTCTTGTGAAGGAGGATTTGCATCGAGTTCACCGTGAAAAATCACTTGTGAAGTCGAAGCATCGACTATTGGTGTAGAACCTTGTGCAGTTTCCTTAGAATTAACTCTAGGCATTGGCTTTGCAGGTTTCTTCCTTCTAGGCATAAAACTGATGAGTGGTACAGGTGCAGGTTTTGGGTAATGTTGGGCAACGACGCAGCAAATGACCTAGCTGCTTACAAGGCGAGTATGTATGAGGCATTGAGGGACTTGAAAAACTTTGGTTTTATCTGCTTTTAACATTTATTTTGTGTATCTTATTGAGTCAAAGTGTGCGTTTTAGAGTCTTTTTGTCTGTTACTGAGTCTTTTCAGGTTATAGTTCAGATTGGGAGAAAATGAGCTGTTTTTGAGTGAAAATGAGCATATAGAGATGCAAAATCAGGCAGAAACGTCAGAAGTTTGACTCTTTTTGAAAGGCCTCCTGCCGTTGGATCGAGCTGAATTTTGACACAAGATAGCCACGGAAGTTAGCTTTCTTTTGGGGTAATTTGAGGGAAACCGATCAAACAGTTGGAAAAATATGACGAGTTTACTCAAGATAAGTTGTATCCAGGCTAGTCCTTCGAGAAACAGAAAATTTCCATATTCCGCTCGGTTTGATTTAAATTGTACCAGAACAAATTTTAGGGTATTAGACCTAATTTTTTGACTACTTTAAGAAGAAACTTTTCGTAATTTACAACATACAATTTTTCTATTCTTCTACTAAGCTTTAGGGAGAAGATTTCATACAATGCAACTTTGAAGAAGATTAATGAGCCCATTTTGATTTATTTTTGAAATTTCATTATGTTTTCAGTTCAATCTATTGCTTTGTGGTTTTCTACATATCATAGTAGTTCAATAATCAAGTGTAGTGTTTTCCAGGGATTTTAAGGAAATAATGGATTAGGACGCAATATGATTTATGTCTATTGTGCTTTGCATCTAATGTTAGTCATAATGCTTAAGTTAGACTGATTACCTAACTTATTATATTAGGTTGTTTAACTCACAAAAAGTGCTTGTTAGATGCCTGAAAGAACTTAGATGATCAGTTTTTCATTAGCCAACGAAAGCTATGATAAGGAAAATTGTAAACTTATCGGACTTGAACTTTAATGTGTATTTAGAACTGACCTTTCCTCAAACGACAGTTTAGAATTCTAGGTTGGTAGATATAGTATTCGATAACATGAGAAGGGGTTTTCTATACATCTGTGAGAATTGTTTGTTAATTTTGCTCTAAATAGTGTCCTTATTCGTGATCCTAATTTCCTAATGATTGCGTCATCCTTGATGCTATAAATTTAAGTTCTCATCATTTTAATTGCTTTGTTTTTTTTTGATTTCAATCATAGCCACCACTTTGTTTCTTCTTAGTTTTAGTTCGCTTTAAATGATTGCTAGTATAACACTTGGTCTTTGTAGATTTGATCCCTAAGTACTACTTCATTTGCTGTGCATTTGCAGTAGATCTAAGGGTTTAAAACTCCGAGTGTATAAGGACTAGAAACTTTGATACAACTTAACTCACCGGCTGAGACTTCACATAATCAACTCATATAGCAGCTTCCTTCGGTTGATAATTCTTAAAACTTGAGAAACTTCAACATTGAACTTCTTCTGTGTGGACTGGTGCATATCTGAACTCCAGCCATAATAGCGCTGCAGTTAGTTCTAGTTTGACAAGCTCCACACCGGGAGTCCACTTGGCCACAAACATAGTGTGTCCCTCAATTTGCCACAATCCCTATTCCAGAACCCTTCTACGTGTAGCCACATTCAGGGTCCTTAACAGGTAGGAAAACTCATCTACCTTAGACACTTAGAAGTTTCTTGCTTTGCTCCATATTCCATTCACAATAGCATGAATTGCTCCTAGCTTGGGAGGGCCAGAGAAAACATTTCCTAAGACAAAGCATTCCCACTCGTGAAGGTTCTTCTCAATCACATAGTTAGGAATGGTGACACATAATTCACCGTTGTCCAATAGAAAATATTTCCTTTTTCTCCATTGTATTTGCAAAGCCAGCAACAATTGACTTCCATGTTGATACAATGTCCTTGGCTGATGGAGATGTCAAAGGAGCATTAACTATCGGGGAGAGCAGGCTCTGTTGAAGTTGGGACCTGAGAAGTTAATTCAACACTAGCTATAGTGGAATCCACAATATGCTCGGTAGCAAGAGCTTTGGTCACTTTCAGATCCGATAAAATCGGTTGAAGGCAGTTGGGATTAGGGTTTGGGATTGAGACCTTTGAGACCGACAAGGGGGAAGCCACCACCAGAGAAGGCTTTATCGAAAAAGAGGAAACCTTCTTCTTACTCTTAAATTTTTATATAATTTTAATTGTTAATGACTATACCTCATAGTATAATTTAAATTTTTATCATTAAATTTAGAACTACACCGGATACTAAAGTTTATGTAAAAATTGGCTCGATGAAAAAGTTCATATTGAAAATGACCATTTTCATGTATTTCTCTATCTCTTGTTTATATTAACTCCCCTTTTATATTAACATTTTGAGAAATACAATAATTTTTACATTGTTACAATGCAATCATTGAGAAACTAAATCATTGATTAGTTCTTCTGCCATCATTTTGGAAATATTGTTGAGAACAGAATGTTTGACTAAAAACTTTTAAAACATACGGAAATTGACAACAAAAATTAAAACGTTCACAAATTGGTCGATTTATACGATTATTAAGTATCATAGAAAACACAGATGATTGTTCTGTCTACCTTTCTTGTTTGAACCCTGTGAAGTCTCCTAGTGTACATATGACGTGGAAAGTGGTGCCACAACCATCACATGAATAAAACCATTTCTTTGGATTTAGATTTTTCTCACATATGTCGCACCGGTATTGCTTACTTGTTTTTCCACCATAACAAAGAGACAAAAATATAATCTTTATCATAAATCTGCTTAACCATTTTTGGAAAAATAGAGCATTTAATGTCTAAAACATATACAAATTCCTCACAACACAAACAAATTGTTGCCTTATCTCCACAAGCTTTATAATACTTTTCTTTTGTTGAGGAGTTAATGTATAACGAGTGAAGTGGATAACTTTCATGGAAATAAGGCTTAGAAATTGAACCACATTGCACATCAAATTGCATAGAGTTAAAATCATCAACTACATAACTAAGACCTTGTCTTAAATATTGGCAAGCAGCGCAAATAAACATCTTATTATCTGATGGTCTCAGAGTAGTCGTCATCTTGTAGAAGGAATTTATTTTCTTTTTTGGGAGATATACGCACTCTTTATGAATTATAAAATCAGCACATATCATGCACCTATAGAATGAGTTAGAAAGTATGGGATATGTGCATGCTTCACACTGCATGTATTCATCTTTAGAATCACTCGCTTCTTGGAGGTTTAAAGTATGATTTTCATGACTAGAATGCTTTATTACTCCTTCTTCGATCTCCTGATATGTCATCAAATTTAATCCCATCCCATATCCCAAATCTTGTGGCACATCTGAAATGAATGACAAATTTAGGACATTTTGTACAAGAATAATCACCACATGTCCAATTTATCTTTTTATGACATACTCCAAAAATCTAATCTCCAGCATCAAGACAATAATTATAAACAATACGATGATCATGACGATAGATCTTTATAATGCGAGGTACATCAACACAATTTCTGTGGATCGTGAAATTGCATTGAGGACATACATAAGGATTTGGATCGTCATCCATTCCACAAACGCTATACACAAAACTTCGTTGCGACATAAGAATGAGTGAATGCTCATGAGCTTTAGGTTCAGTAAGAGTGAGCTCGGGAGAATTCTTTTCACAATAGACATCAATGCTTAAATTGCATAGAGAACAATGAGTAAAACAAGTTTTGAAGTTTCTTTCCACAAAAACAACATTTCCCATCCGTATTACTTGGAACATGCATGAAATGCTTAAGTAGGTGTTTAGCATGACAAGGATAGTTTATCTCTGGTGTAGATTCGGCACAATCTTTGTAAAATCTGAAACAACATAAGTTGCATGCCAAATTACCTCTATGGAATCTATGGGAAAATCACATAGTGAATAATAATAATATATATCCTTGCCAAATTACCTCTACAAAGTTTGCATTCTCCATGGACATTTTTATTTTCTCCAAGTACTTTTATGTTCAAAGAATGTTGTGGATGATAAAGATTATTAATCTTTCGTCTCGATTCGGTGCACTCTTTGTGAAAGAAGAATCCAGAAGGAAAGAATTGATAACCATCACTATAATAGTTATCACCACAATTACAACCTTCACATCTTAAACCCCGTTTTCCTTCATAATGAGATAACATTTACGAAGAATATCTAACGCTTTTAATGACATAATTATAATCTTAATTTTAATATTTTCTATATACTATGAATTTTGTTTCACATAATATATGAAAGCTTTTGTCTTCTGTATACCTTTTATAGATGATACAATATAACTATTATACAAGTTATTCTTTGTTTACATGCACAAGATACTTGCCGAATTATACTTGTCCTAATATTGTTTACATGTTTGAAAGAATAAATTTATACAAAACCTATTAAGAAAACTATGAATTAGACAAAAATATGTGGATCAATTTCTCAGAGAATCATGGATGCAAAATCATTAAAAAAATCTCAACATCCAAATCTCAGTAGTCTCATAAATCTTGAATCAAAGTTCAAGAACCATGGTTCATTACTCAAACATCCAAACCAATTTTTGTGGGAATTCTAAGTATGAGAATACTTATTTCGTTTGAAGGAGAGGCATATGATTAATAATTAAGCCAAATTTAATTGTGTAAAGATAATGTATTGAAAAAATTTATGAAGCATTAACAATAATCGTGGTTTGACCAGAATAAACCGCTGGTCACAAGGGATTTCATGAAGTCGGATAATTATCAAAACTAAGTGCTTTTTATTAATGTCAAATGTACACATGGATGAAATTTGAATATTTTGTTATACAGGAATCTCGGATTTCATGGATACTCATGAAATTATGCATTAAAATCGAAAAATCATTATAGGAGGTGTTGGAACCGGTTCTAGCACAAACAATACTTAGAATCAAGGTTCCTGATCAAAAGAGTGGAAGAAATTGGGTAAGGAAACCTGTGTGTTTGGATTGGAGCAAGAGTAGTTAACTAAAATGAGTAGAGATGAGTGCAGACTTGATATTCTTAATAGATTCAAGTATACTAAAAAGCGCATCCATTTTTTAAAGGATTGTGCCTCTATTTATAGTTCATAGAGGCGGTTACATGTGTAGAAAATAAAGGAAGATTTACGATTATTTAGATAAGGTTGAATCTGTTAAGATTCATTCTAGATTTGTGGAAATTTTCCATGTCAGAATAGGAAAATTTCTATTTCTTTGTTTTGCTGATGTGTCATCCGACTTCTCTTCAGATTCGAAGAACCTTCTGAGATGAGACTTTTGCTGAGTCAAATATGTTATCCGAGTTTAAGACTTAGTGCTTGCAACCGGGTTGTTCTTTTGTATTTGACTTGTTGCTTTCCGTGGACCGAAGTAGGATCTCAGATCCACCTCCAACAATGGTCCCTCCCGAGACTCAGAAAATTCTAGTACCAAATTTTTGAGTCGGAAGGTTTTCCATCTTCCAGAATCTTTGGTCCACGTGTCAGTTTGTGAGTGGGCTAGTCAAACAGTCGCCTTGGTTTTACGCAAATCATCATTATTACCGCATGACATCACTTCAATCTCCCCCACTCAGTCAATAATCAGTGCTTTGCGTCATTTCGGCTTTTGGTAATTCTCTATAAATACCACGCTTCTTCTCTTTTTACCATTCACTTTTCATGTTCAAAATATTTCTTAGTGACTTCCGCCTTTACTTCTTACTCTTTTCCGACTTCAAGTTTTTCAAATTTCTTTTAAATTTTTCTTAAACTCCTTTTTTAAAAACATGGGTCTTGACAATTTTAAACTTCCAAATGTTGAAGCCGGTGTAAACTCCGCGCTTGATGGTTTAAATGGCTGGCCATCTATAAGGCCTTCTAGGGTTTCTAGGTCCTCAGTCGCTCTATCTCAGGATATTGTGGAGGTAACTTCTGAGTCTAGTCGCAAAGGTTCGCGACCTGCAAAAAAGGCGAGAGCAGATCCGCCATTAAGGATTGGTTCTCCCAGAGGAATCGGTAGAAGTGGTTCTGCGGGTGCTTCTCGTGGAAGGGGTAGAGGTACCCCCGACTTTGTTTTACCCACAATCACACTAGTCCTTGTTCGATTCTGGACTTTCGGTCAGAGTGCGCTCGCTTAATGAGCCAGATTAGAACCTCGCTGGAGCGCCTCCCCTCCCTGGATCAGATGAAGAACCGTGAGGAGTACGAAGAGGCTTCCTATTTGCTGTTCCGGGTTTGTACTGATTTCTAACTATCAATTCATGTTTATCAAATTGCTTCTTATTTCTAACTATTGTTTTTCCAACGTATTTGCAGTTTATTGCTTTTCTGAACAACATTATGTTAGAATGGGAGAGGTCCCTTGCCAACCCGAAAAGCGGTACTCGGAGGAACTTGTCCACCCGAGTTGCTAGGGATTACCTTGAAGGGGTGGAACTCCGGTCTAAGCTCTCTGCTGCGAAGGAAGAGCTTCTTCATGTCAAAGACGAGTTGAGGCTATAGTACAAAAACGTACTCAAGTTGGTGGAACATAATGCGGCTCTGAGTCGCCTGACTGTGCCGACGCTGATTGTTTGTCAGTTTCAAGTCTGCTGAGAAAGCTAACAATAAGGTTCTGAAGTTGCGAGCCGAGTTAGAATCCATGAGGGGGGACGTTGATTCTCGACTCTGTTATGCCTTAACTATTGAGAATTCGAGGGCTTTCAAGGTTCTCCGTGATCAATTGTCTGATCGTTTTTGCCAAATTTCTTCTCAGTTTAATGACCTAGATAGGATCCTTAAGGACCGTTTTTTGTAAGCTCAATATCTTGGGTCGACAAAAGTTCTCTAGTGCTTCTCCACGCGGAGAGTCGACATCCCTCCTGAGGTCACCGACTTGATGACCGCCAAGATAGACAAGTTTAAGGGCCTCGTCACTAGGGAGAGCTTGACGCCTCTACTTTTGGGAAACTTGGTCGTCCCTATTTTTAGGTGGGGGAAGCTTCCAACGCTGGTCAAAATAGACTCCCAGAGACGCCATAATTTGACCGGGCTTTATCGTAGTATTTTCTTTGTAACCACTGCTTGGCTTTTTTAAAATTGTATATACTTCTTTTTAATCGGTACCTTCCTTTGTAAATACTTTTCCTGTATAAATGAAACATCACTAGTTGTTATGAAGTTTGATATTCGATTATGCTTTGTGTAATGAAAATTAATCAAATGATTGACTTGTTATTTTATGAATTCTAGTTCCCAAAATCATTTTCTTGTCTTTGCGCGTTTAGTCAAGTTTCTTCCTGCGTTAGAGAGTTTGATCTCATTTTAGCTTAGGAAGAGAGCTTTTGTTATGCGGCTTTTAAAGCTGGGATTTTAAGACTCATTTTAAATTTTTAAGAAGTCTGGACTTGGAAACTGTATTCGTAAAACGTTTTCAAAGGTATTTTTTGTTATCTGCACATAAATTATGTTTTGTCTTTCTTGAGACTTCCCTCTCTTAATTCTGTACAAAGCTATGCTTGTCATTTTGCGAGAAGCTAATCTTGGCAAATCTGTACAAAGCTATGCTTTGTCTTTTGACGAGAATTGATCTCGTAAGTATTTACGGAACTATGTTCCATCGTTTAGGAGAATTTTAATCCCGGATAATGTGTACAAAGCTATGCTTTGTCTTTGACGAGAATTAAATTCATAAGTCTGTACAAAACTATGTTCTGTCATTAATGAGAATTTTAATCTCGGTTAATATGTACAAAGCTATGCTTTGTCTTTTTTGACGAGAATTGATTATTGTCAGTGTTACGAGGAGTTAGTCTAATAACAGTCGTGAACTGTTTTTGGATTTAAATTAGGAGTAAGAATTAGATTCTCGTTTATGTTTTTTGAGGTTGTACTCGGCAATTTTTAAAACTCAGCTTTAAAGATAAAGATTGGGCCTTTGTTAGAGATTACCGAGATTTGACTCAGTGAAGTTTTGAGACTTGGACAAGTTTTTTGAGATTGAGCTCGGTGAGATTTTAATACTTGGCTCAAGGATAAACTACGTTTGATTTTGCGAGAATTTATCTCGACTCGTAACTTTAGTGACTATAGGGTGTAACACATGTTTTTCTTTTTTTTGAGCCCGACTACGGGCATATAAACTTTTTATATAGTTCTAGTTGGACCCGAAGGCTACCTACCCACCCCGAAGGGATCAAGCCAAGATGTAGTTCTCAGTACATACTTAAGTAAATAGAGATCCTAAAAGTAATGCATCTAATTTGCCGAGTTGGCGAGTTTTCAGAAGTAGTATTGTTTCAAGTTGATGGAGTTCCAAATTTGAGGAAGCGGTGCTCCATCCATAGTGGCGATCTTGTAAACTCTTGGTTTTATAACTTTGTAGATGATGTACAGACCTTCCCAGTTTGCGCCGATGTTTTCGGCAATAAGTTCGGATGTCTTCGCAAACACTTTTCAGAGTATGAAATCTCCTACTGCAAATGGTCGTCTGCATACTCTCTCCTACTACAAAGGGTCGTCTGCATACTCTCTTTTTGTTGATAGCTTTGTACTCGAAGAAGTGCTTCGTTACGGTATTCTTCCAAGTCGTCAATGATATTTTCCATAGCATCTTCATTTTCGGGAAGATGTTCTCGACGTAAAGTTGGCACACGTATCTCGGCTGGAACCCTTGATCACATCCTTAACAACTTTGAGATACGTTTCCATTCGGTCAGCCTTTGTACTTCTCGCTATTCTTCAGAGAAGGTAACTGTTGGATTGTCGTAACTTTTTTTGGATTAGCCTCGATTCCTCTTTGAGTGACTATGTATCCGAGGAAATCTCCTAAGGTAACCCTGAAAGTGCACTTCACTGGGGTTAGATTCATCTGATACTCGTTCAGTGTTTTGAAGCAACGAGCTAAGTGATCGTCATGATTTTCTGCTTTTAATGACTTGACCAGCATGTCATCTATGTATACTTCCATCGTTTGCCCGAGTTGATAGGCAAACATCTTATTTGCTAGCCGCTTATAGGTTTCTCTTGCATTCTTCAACCCGAATGGCATTACTTTGTAGCAATAAGTTCCTTGCTCTGTGATGAGCGAGGTTTTCTCCATGTCATTAGGATGTATCCAAATTTGGTTGTATCATGAGAAAGTGTCCATAAATGAAAGAAGTTTGTTTCCTGCGATTACCTTGACGATTCGGTCGATATTTGGTAATGGGAACCTGTCCTTAGGACATTATTTTTTGGAATGAGTACCGGTTTGGCTATCAATTTGGGAAAATGAACTTTGGCGATAGACCTCAATTAGCATTTTGACCTTGTCGAATATGGCTTTCGTTCTCTCCGTCCCAAGCTTCCTTCTTTTTTGCTTGATCGGCTTGTCTGTCGGATCGATATTCATCGTACAACTTGCAATTGCCAGATTGATTCCACGCATGTCATTCATTGTCCATGAAAATGTTGTCGCATTCTTCTACAGTAGCTGAATGAACTTGTCTTTGATCGGCTTGCTTAAGTTGATTCTGATGTTTACGCATTTTAACGAGTCTGTCAAATCAATATTGATGAGTTCTACGGTTGACTAGTCCGACTTCTTGGGACCAGGCGGTTCAGATAACACTTTGATTCCCACTGTCACTGTGATCATACATGACTTTTTTCGCTATTTAAGCTTGGGGATGAAGCAAGTTCTAGAAATCTTCAGATCTCCATTAGGTGGGTAGACTCCTTCATTCATTGGGATTTTAACACATTGATGATAGCTTGATGGAACAACTTTCATCGTGTGTATCCTTGGTGTTCCCAGGATCAAGTTGTAGATCAGTGGCTTGTCTACAACAAGTACCTTGATCCATCTTGTGACTTTGGCAACTCGGACTGCTAGCTTTACTGTTCTGATTGTGTTGATTGTACTTCCATCAAATGCGGTCAAAGTCCTATCTACAGGTTTTTGAGCTGCACAACTGGCCGTGCCATTTTATCCAAAGTCTCTTTGAATATCAAATCTACTGAAATCCTAGTGTTGATGATAGTTCTTGAAACATCACAGTCGGAAACTTGGATTTTGACGACTATGGGATCATCATGCAGAAAGCTATTTCCTTTAATATCCTCGGCAGTGAATACTATCGCTGAGTCGACTATGTGCGTAATTCCCCCTAGGGGTTCCTGGTTGACTGAAGCAACAATTATCCATTCGTATTTCTGGATCGAGCGGATAGTGTCATTACAGAACTGCAATCCACCCATGATTACACTGACAAGGACTTGTGGATTGTCGGACTCGTCGTTGTCCCTGACCAGTTTTTGTCGCGTAGCTACTTCTAAAGTGTCATCATTCGGGTTTGCTGGGTTGAAAGCAGCTTCTCGCAGCTCGACTTCTTTCCGCTTTTGTGCCTTGAATTTTTTTGTTTCTTCTTTCGAAACTTCCAACTCTCCCTTGATGAATTTCACACGAAGGGATTCTTGCAACTGTTTGCACTTTGAGGTTAAATGACCCGCTTTCTTGTAGAGCTCGGAATATTTGTTCCGGTTGTAGGTGTTGTTCAATGACCTACCACGGGGGCTGTTATTCTCCCCAACTTGAAAATTTGTTTCCGAGTTTGCTTTTCCTCTGCTATGCCATTTCGGCTCATAATGCCCTTCTCTCGGCTCTTTTGTTGCCGAGTTGCGTTGTGCATCTTGATTTTGTGAGAGGATTTGCTTTTCCCCTACATAGTCTGCGGGTCTCGCTGCTCTGCAAAGGGCGTCTGAGATCATATTGGGCTTGTTTATGAAAAGGTCCCGTTTGAGTGCTTCGTCGATTACCATTCTAGTTCGAAGAGCTTCAATGGCCTTGTCGTCATTGACTTTAGCTTTTGTCAAGATCTTCTTGAAGCGTCCAAGGTATGACTTCATGGGCTCATCAAAACCTTGCCTTAAGGATTTCAACTTGGCGGTTGAGGTATCCTGTTTGACGAATAAGGCATATTGCTTCATAAACAACTTGGCGAGTTGGTTGAAGCTTTTGATTGACCTGGCTGGCAACTTGGTGAACCATACCAAAGCGTCACCGGTCAAATTCTCAGCAAAATGCTGAAGGTAGTTGCGTCTTCATTGTCCATGGGATAGTTTTTCCCGTTCATCATGACACTGAAGGTGCTCATAAATTCCACTTGATCCGTGTTCCCATCATAAGAAGGGTATCGGATTTGTAGCCCTCTATTCACCAAGACTCTCTGTAATCTCGGTGTGAATGGCGAGTTTTGTGCCTAATCTAGGATTCTTCCTACCTCAGATGCCGAGCTAGTAGCTTGATGGAGTTTTCACCTCATGTCATCCATCATTTTCAACACTGTTACAACATCCAAAATTGTTGGGGCCTTCTAGCCAGGCACACTCTGCATCATAGAGTGCTCCTGTACCAAGGTGTTCAGTGGCTAGGAACTCGGTATTGCTCCGAATAGGTTCCTTTGAACACTGGCCAGTGCTTCTCTACACGGCCTATTGACTTGTGTAGTCGGGAGACTACTCTCATTCAAATGAGACTCGAGTCTCTCGAATCTCTTTGCGTTCCTTCGATCGGAAGCCTCGTGCTGTGTGATCAGGTTACGCACTAAGGCTCTGAGTGTCGGTGATCCTGGAGGCAGTGGTGGAAGATCAATATCTTCTCGAGTTTCTTTTCGGTTCTCCTCCTGAGTCAAAGTTGAATTGAGGGTTGAACCGTTCGTTAGGTCAACGTGTTCTTAAAGGTGAGAATCTCTCCGTTTTGGTGAGCTGACGGTGGTTTCGCCTTCAGTCATTCTTCTTTTCTCAGAACTTTCCCTTGCTTGTGTGAAGATGTCTTTTGATATCGTTCCCCATAGACCGCACCAACTGTTGGAATCGGTTCTAGCACAAATAGTACCTAGAATCAAGGTTCCTTGATCAAAAGAGTGGGAGAGATTGGGGAAGGACACCTTTGTGTTTGGATTGGAGCAAGAGTAGTTAACTAAAACGAGTAGAGATGATTGCCGACTTGATGTTCTTATTAGAATCAAGTATGCTAAAAAGCGGATCCTTTTTCTAAAGGATTGTGCCTCTATTTAAAGATCATAGAGGCGGTTACATGTGTAGAAAATAAAAGAAGATTTACAATTATTTAGATAAGGTTGAATCTGTTAAGATTCGTGCTAGATTTGTGGAAATTTTCCATGTCGGAATAATTCTATTTTTTTTTTGATGATGTGTCATCTGACTTCTCTTCAGGTTTGAAGAACCTTCCGAGACAAGACTTTTGTCCAGTCGAATATGTTATCCGAGTTGAAGATTTAGTGCTTACAATCGGGTTATTCTTTTGTATTCTACTCGTTGTTTTTCATGGACCAAAGTAATATCTCCGATCGACATCCAACAGGAGGGTTATAACACTACAGGAAAAAAGGATTTAGTTAGCGTCGAAAAAACGTTATTGAATAGTATACTAGCGTTTAGTTAAGTGCCCTTAGATCACCCGCAATAATAAATCTGATACTTTATATAGCGGATTTTGGTACTACAATTAAAATTTTTGATGACATAGCGGTTTTATGTATGCAATAGATTAGTTATTAATAACGTTGTATATTTTTTATTAATATATTTTTTTACAGCGTTAATTTTCTGTGATTTTTCCTATTAATATAGTGTAATAAATATGTTACATATTATTTTTATTATGTATTTTTAATATTTTATTATTCAATATTATTATATATATATATATATATTGAATTTTTCATTGTTGAAATATTATAGAAATAAATATTAATTAAATATATTCATATACAGTATACAATAGCGTTTTGTTGTAAATCATATGATACTTAATAATAACATTTATTTTGTAAATTTTAATAACACTAAATAGACGTTATATATAATTTCAAAAATCTTTGTTTAAAATATCACATTTGAAAATATACAAAAAATTATTTATAAACAATTATTTCAATCTTTAATATTTATTTAATTATAATAAAAATATCTATCATCTAATTAATAAATTTAAATATGAATTAGTAATTAATATTTAAATAAATATCAAAATTTAATTTATAGAAAATACTAATTTATTAACATAAAGAAGATTATCAAATACAAAACAATACATGGCTAGAAAAGTAAAACATTAAAAGTTTCTTCTCCTCTTATTACCGACGAGCCTTTCCGCGGAAGGACTCGCCTCTTTGGTTTGGTCGTTTCTGTTGACCTGATTTGCTTGTACTGTTTCTCCTGTATTTCATTATTCCACGGAATATTAGATCGATGTCTTCATCCTCTTCTTTTTCAACGCCGATCAAGGTGTATCCTAAAGGTTTCCGTTACTATTCTCGTGTGATAATCTCCACATCACTTCCTATATTGTCATGTACTTCTTCTCGTGGCCATTGACTGAGCTTTGGTATGATTCCTTTTGCTGGGAGTCCGCAGATTAGTCCTTTCCTTGCATCCATTTCTGTATTTAAACACAATGAAACAGTGATGCAAAAAAAAAATGTCAATTACGTTATGCTAATGATTCAACTTTATACAAAGAACAAGGACGAATAAACACTAGTAGGCTAATTATTTAACTTTACAAACGCTTAAGTCGAGAAAACAAACTCAAAGAAATAGGCCAGACTCTAACGATGGTAACAAACTGATAAGGATAAGGAATATACAAAAGAATATCAACAACAGAATTGTTTTCAAGGCAATTGGCGATCAGCTAGGAAGAGTTATACAAGTTGATGTGGAGAATTCTAAGGTTCTAGTTGAAGTTAACCTGATGAAGGCTCTCATTCTAAAAACTGCAGTGGACTTTGGCGATGGGGAGGAAACCATTGTCCGCATCAAATATGACAGGTTTCAAGGAATTTGTAGTTATTGCAACTACATAAACCATGATGTCTCCCGTTGTAAAAGGTTGTTGATCCATGAACAAAGAGATGGAGACTTTGAAAGGAAAGAAAGACATGATAGATCTTCTGACAAGCATCAGAGTTTTAAAGGTGCTTTACTAAATAACACTCGGGCTGAAGGTTCATTTCGAGGAGACAGGAATATAAGATCAAGACAGTTTGACCAGTATGGATCTAATCGTCGGTTGATAAGGTCTGAGACCCAATTCGTCCAAAAGATACCAAGATAGCAAGCTAAGGCGTTGGACTCAAGGACCGAAAAACAAGAGGAGGGTGCTGTAATAACAAACAAAAGATAAGCTCCACAAGAGGCTGAGAAGCTTCTAAAGCAGGATGCGGCGGAAGCTAAGCAGAAAGATGAAGTGGAGGCTGCTCAATCCTCTTCAAAAAACACCAAGATATCCAAAGAGTTTAACACTGAGCCGGAGTTAAATTCTTCTAAACAAAAGGCTTTAAGTCCTAATAATGGTTCTATGATTGTCAAGGAACTTTGGTGAAGGAAATATCACAGGGAGAGGAGTATGATCCAATGCAATGTGATCTTCTTTCGGAAAGCAAAACCATCACAGATCATGACAAAGAAATTATGCTCCCGGAGTATGAAATTCTGAAGAAACACGAATATGGTTTAATTACCTTGGAAGAGAAAGAAGAAATGATGAGAAAGATCGAAAAGCTAAACAAGCTAGTACGATCTCCTTTGCCTCAGATGAAATCCGCAAATGCTGAAGATATTACTGTGTCATGCCAAGAAGGATCCAAAAAAGTGAATAAACCTGCAGCAAACATCAGAGGTGTTACTTCTAGGAAACAAAACCTGGTTAATTCAGTGGAGACAGGGCATAAAAAGGGAGAAAAAGGCAAAAAGGCGAGTAAACTGACAAAGAACAAGGACGATGGTGCTACATTTCGTCAAACGGCATCGACCAACTAATACTTTTCACATACTTTTGATGATTATATTTCTTATTCCACTTAGTATTGGGGTTTTATCCCCTTCTTTTCAAAAACCTATGTTCCGATTTTTCAGTTTAATAATTGTACTCATCCGTTTCATTATTTTAGAGATGGTTCTCATTTTTTTCTTCTGAGTCTGGAACGAATGTTTATGGAAAATATTGTGACTATCTTCCCTTATTATGTGATATGGGAAAGTGGTATTATTATATTGGCGTTGACCTCTTCCTTAATTGTGATGAGTTTTATAAAGATTATAATAATGGCAATGTTTATTGGGTACGTAACTTGGTGTTTGACAACCTACGATTCTATTTTCGTAATGAGGCATCGCTTTCTAAGAACTATGGTACCAAACATTGATGATTAAAGTAATGTCTTGGAATTGCCAGGGTTTGGGAAACCCAATTATATATAACCATTTAAAAGACCCATAGATTCCGGACGTCATTCCAAGACCAGCTAAGGGAGACGGTTCTCAAGTTCATCCGGATCTGCATGTAGCATATATCATAGATCAAAGTACCCGTCGCTGGAGAGAGCCTTTAATAAGGCAAATGTTTGATTCAGGAGATGCAGATATCATCCTGAGCATTCATTTACCGAGATTCCCAGCTACGGATAAATTTGGTTGGCACTATACCAAGTCGGGCTAGTATACAGTTAAATCTGGATATTGGGCGGAACGCAATGTTGCTCAAGTTTCTTTCGTACCTTTTGGACCACATATCTACGATCTACAATCACAGGTCTAGAAGTTACAAACATCTTCAAAGATAAAACATTTTGTTTGGCAGGCTTTATCAGGCCAGATCGCGGTTAAAACTAAGTTGATACACCAAGGGATTAATCACTACAGGCACTGCCTCAGTTGCGGGGCAGATAACGAGACTATTAATCATGTACTCTTCGAGTGTCCGCCAGCAATTCAAGCATGGGCATTATTGAAGATACCGGCGGGTATAAATTTTCCAGGATCATCTTTACTGTCAAATATTTATCATTTGTTTAGAGGATTAGATCGATCTATAAATCAGAAAAGTATCTCATGGATTCAATGGTACTTATGGAAAGCTCAGAATGATAAAGTGTTTAAGAACAAAACGGCGTGTCCGAGAGATTTAATTACAGCAGCAGAATCAGAAGCCGAGCTATGGGCATCTGCCCAAAAAGAAGATCCCTCTCTATGTAGCAGTAGTGCGATTAGTTTTGGAAATCTCAGCTATCGTGCAAGTAGACCATTGATTGGTAATCTAGCTTTTACATGATACCGGTGCATGACATATGCGTCCTGGAAGGAGTCATATTTATTTACAGGTTTGAGATGGTATGGTTTTCCTTTCGACAGTGGTACAATCAACATGGGGGCACAAAGCATTAGACGAAGCCTCTCTGCCCTTTACGCCAAATTTGAAGCACTTTTGTGGGCCATGTTTTGTCTCCTCTCATTACAGATTTTGGAGCTAGAGTTTCTGGTAGACTGCTCGGAGTTACTAAAGATGATTGAGGACCCGGTGGGTTGCCCGCTTTTCATCCTTATCTAGACGATTTCTTTAGTCTTCGCAGTGGTTTTCTTTTGTGTTCTGCTGTAGGAATATCCCATGCATTAAATTACACAGCTGATAGTCTAGCCCGTAGTGTTAGAGGGTTGTCTAGATCTCAAGTGTTTGTAAATGATGTACCCATGATCTGGTCCCAGTTTATTTGAATCAAGTTAAGTTGACAAAATCAACTCTAAACCGTAAACTCCATACCCTAAACCCTAAACTCTTATTTCTAACCCCTAAACTGTAAACCTTCAAAAGAGCAAGTATATAATTTCAATTTAGTACCTTGTAAAACATGTAATGTATAAAAGTAATTTAATTTAATTTTTATAACATTACACATATATATAATAACAATGTTTGTAATAAAACTCTAATAAAGAAACTCTAAACTATAATCCATACACTATAATTTTACACACTCAAAATATGAATTACAGAGCTCTTTTAATTTGTTAATATCTAAAATTTTATTTTAATAACATAACTAATATTAATTACAAAGATATTTTAATCTATTACTATATATAAAAAAACTAAACTTAAATTACATTATTACTATTGTATGTTTATCTTCAAACTCTAATCCGTGAACTATAAACCTTAATCGGTAACCACCGAAGTCCAATTTTAACATTTGTAGCATTTTTAATTTGGTAATATATGAGAATATATTTTGAATGAAAACTCTTTGTACTTTATTTTAAATGTACTAAACCATTGCTATCAATAAGAACATAACACATAAGAGTAATATCATATAATAAAAAGTGAAAACATCCTACGAATACAATATAAGTTTGTCAAATTACAACCTTAAGCGTACATAAGAAATTATGACAAAATATAAGCATCTCACAGCATAATTATTTTGTCATTAGGCCAAGCTATGGTTGTGCCCACTGCATCAGAAATGAATTCAACTTTCAAATTTGGTCTTCACACCTTTGTTTTATCAACTTTGGACACTTCCACCCACACTTTACTAGCATTGGGGCCTAGAGGAACAAAATCTACCTTCTCGGTTGAATCAGTTGAAGAGACTCTGCCTTGTGCAACCCTTTCTCCAGAGCCATTGCAGTCTACCAACAACATTTTTGTTTCCCTCCTTTGCTACCATTGGCACTGTTACTTTGACTCTATACATTAGAATTCAAACCACATACGAATCAGAATTCAAACACACTTATTTGAACACAAACTTACGAGAAGAAAACTACTGGAGGTACAGTCCCAGTGTATACTAGCTGTATCTTATGAATTAGCCATGCAATGTTCTCATTAAGAGCATCGCCTATTGTTGACATTTCAGCACTTGGTCTCTACAGAAAAGCATTCCCCTTATCAGCTACATCAACATGCACAATAGAAGCGTTTAGCCCCAGAGGTATGTTGTCAACTAAGTCTTTTGGATCACTTGAAAACAATATGCCCTCACCAATCATCTCATCAGAATTCCAATCATAAATGTAAACTCTACCATTAGACGATCTTCTAGCCTAATTAGATATACAAAAATATATATACATATATATATATGAAGGACTTATAAATAACAATGTACTTAGTTCTAGCATTAGGAAGAATTATTTACCGATGATCCATCAGGCTTGGTTCCATGTGAGTCGATGTCATTATCCAATATGACCTTATCAGCTGGCCATGCAATCTTGGTTCCTATATTTTCCTGTAGTGATAACGCAATTTTGGTGGGCCTCCAGATGTATGCATCTGGGTGTGTTATAGACTTAACTAACACAACAACAACATTTGGTCCTAGTGGAATCCGACCAATCTTGTACATATGGTTAGATAGCAAAATTCCCCTTCACGGGCAACAATGTAATACTTATTACACCAGTCTAATATCTGACACCTAACACCTTCTTTGCTAACATGGCTTGGCTGAGACTTAGAAACATCATCAATATCTCTCTAACAAGTTTCATATAAAAATTAAATTTTGTAATTAATGAATCAAAAATATTATTTAGAATCTAAATATTTTACAACAAATGAAATCAATTACTAGCAGTTACCTTGTTTCCAGCTAAGGCTTCAACAACAAGGAGTCTTCAATCTTATTGAGCAACTCTGCTTGAATTGCTTCTAGTTTTTGAACATGTGTGTCTCTAGCAAGCGTATCTTTCCAGTAAGCATAAAGTTTCAACAACCTCAAACTCTAAGGTTAACAACTTCTCTGGGTATATGACCCACTGACATAATCTGTTGAAGTAGTTACAAAGTCGATTCAATGCAACTCTTGGACCTTTTGGTAGTAAGCCTCTCAATGCCACATGAAATAGATTTTGTATTAGAACATGATTATCATGGGACTTCATATTACCAACTACAGGTGGATCCATTGTAACACAATTGGCAATATTGGCACAATAACCATCAGGACCTCTGAATTTAGACAACCTCTTACAAAGTTCCTTTTTTCATCCTTAGACAACCAATAGGCAACTGGAAGCAAATATACTTTCTTTCCATGTACCTCAGTGTATAAGTTTCTTCTAATGCCTATATCTTCTAAATCTTTGCAGGCATTCACTCCTCTTTTGATTTACTGTTATGCATCAACATCGACAGGTAGCATCACCCACATTCTTCTCCACATGCATCACATCAATATTGTGATGCACCAGCATATCCTAGAACATGTACCATAAGTATTTATTAATGCATTATAAAAATAGATATATAATAACTAAATTATAAATAAATGTTTACCTTCCAATATGGTAAGTCAAAGAAGACATACCGCTTTTTCCACCTCCAAAGATAAGAATTTTCGTAAACCTCTTCATGTTCAATCACTTCATCCTCTGCTACATGTGTTCTTTTCCTCTTGGTTTTCTTGTCCAAAGGCTTCCCAAAATCAGTTTTAAAGTTTTTGAGTGTCTCAAGTATTTGACGTCCACTTTGAATTCTATTTGCAATCCCACTCTCAATAGTATTGTCAAACCAAACTCTTTTCCTTCTGAGTCGTTTCCTGTTACCGATATAGACATGCTTTATACTGAACTTTAGCCACCTATGTGGTATATCTTTCCCACAGTCTTTACATGCTTGTTTCCCTTTCACCTTGCATCCAACCAATGTTCCCAAAGCAGGATAATTATCAATTTTCCACAACAATATAGCTTTAAGATTGAACGTCTCCTTTGAAAATGCATCATAAACTTCCATTCCTTCATTCCATAAATCTCTAAGGTCATCTATCAAAGGTTGTAGATAGACACCAATGTTATTGCTTGGTGCAATTGGACCAGGAATAAGCATTGTGAGCATGATATTCTCAGCTTTCATGCACTTGGTTGGAGCCATATTGTAGTTCACTAACATCACTAGCCAGGTACTGTACTTAGTGTTTTGTATTAAGAATGGATTCATCCCAGCAGTAGAGAGCCCTAGTCTGAGCTTTCTTGCTTCAGCTGCAAACTCAGGCCACTTGTCATTCACTTGAACCCATGTTAATGAGTTGATGCCTCATTAATTCATATGTACTAGCATTTGAAAAATGCTAAGTCAACTCCTCAGCCAACCTTTTGGATCTAAACATCCTTTTGAATCTATCTTTGATAGGAAAATAAGTTAGCACCTTTGTTGGAACTCCTTTCTTCTCCTAACTAGTGTGTTTGTCTCTTTCCCATCTCGAATCATTACATCTTGGACAACTAACCATATCCTCATATTCATTTTGATAAAGAACACAATCATTCTTGAAGGTATGAATGATTTCATAACCAAAACCAAAAATCTTTTGGAACTTCCATATCTCATTAGTCGACTTTGGAAGAAATTTTTTATCAGGTAGCATGTCATGGACTAATATGAGGAGCTGATCGATATAGTTTTCTGACATTCCACTCTTCACCTTGATTCTGTAGAGCCTCATGATTGCAGAAACCTTGGTGTAGTTGGGGCAAAACAAGTACACTGGAGTTTTAGCGTCCTCTAACTTCTTTCTAAACTCAAAATCTTCTCCATGTTCGTCAACCTCAAACTGATCTACAGTTTGAACTTCAGAACTTTCATTGGATTCACTTGCTAAAAATGCAGACCTAATCAAGGGTTAAGCCTCACGCTCAGATGTTTGTACATCTATAGTTCTTTTTTCCCTAATGTCCCCATGCTTGCCCCAACACTTATTTCTCTTATACTTGTGGTGCATCCCCTTTATCACTAGATGATCCAACATTGTCCCTAGATGTTGATAGCTAACATTGCGGCACCCGATACATGGACAGAATATATGCGTAAGATTACCTAATTTATTTGTTGACGGATACACAAAAGTAGTTGCACCTAGTTCATACTCAAGACTACCCCTACAAATTACCTTACAAGGTGAATAGATGAAATATATAAGCGTGAGTATAAAATTGGTTACTTAATAGAAACAAAATCATACTTTGGTAGCCATATCCAAGCTTTATCCATGTTACCAAAATAATACCAAAGCTCCAAACGAAATATACATACACAAATTTACAAAACAGTCATATAAGCAAAGGTTTCAAAAACACTTAAACAACTCTTTCCATATTTAACAAAATCTCAGTGAATCAGTCAACCCAACACGAAGATTTCCTACAAAGGAGATAAAGAATCGAGACTTAAATTACAATGAATTTATTCCTAATAAATAGAATAAAAGCATACATAAAGATATCACAATCCTTACCATTCACGTGGAATTGACTGAGAAAGTTCTGAAATTTGAAGATTCTTCGACAAGAACAATTTGGAGAGAATCTTGAGATCAAAAGAGATAATGATTTGCAAGATAATCTTAAATAGAACCAACTGGGATAGAATAAACGATTTACGAATCAATAATTTTCAAGAAATTTGTGAAAGACAGATAATTTCGATTACATGTGAGAAAATAAGACAAAAAGGCAAAATGGGACGAAACCCTAAGATTATTTTGTTTTCTTAAAAAAATTTGAAGTGATGAAGGGAATGTAATTACTTTTTTTCCGCCATACATATTATAGCGTTTCACTTTGAAATATCCTATTAAATATCTAAATGTATTTTAAAAGTATCATGCGGAATTGATACCATACAATATTATAACAGTTACAAATAAACCTCGCTGTAAATAATCGCGGAAAGAAACAATAGCATTTGCTCAAAAATGTTATAAACCTCTGCTATTAAAAAGCTATATTTTTGTAGTGTAAGTTAGAATGAGGCGTGGCTTTGAGGTATTGGTGGGTGTGTTGTATTTCGAGAGCACATCAAGCTGAGATATACAAAAGACTCTTAGTTTAGTGTAATTTCCAACAGAGTGAAACATGTTTTTATAAAAAAAAGGCAATTAGCTGAAAAACTATGTATTATCTTTTATTAAATTATCCGACTAAAATCCTTAACATTTTATTATACTACCCTTAAGTCAACCCACATGATGTATTGTGCTTTTTTTTTAAAAAAAACGAGAAAGGTTACAAGGATTTAAGGGAGAGAAAATCTTCTCTGCACAAAGGAAATCAACGTTGTACAGTACTGGTGTAATACATGGAATAAAACTACTACATAGTACAAAACATATAATAGGGAATAATAAAAATTATTCATCTATGTAGTATACTAGATAATTGTTGGAGGTGGATCCGAGATTCTACTTCGATCCACGAGAACAATCAATAACCGGAAAACTATTAAGTTATGAACTCGGCTAGAAGTCATTTCGGCTCTCGATTGACAACTCGAAAAGATCCCTATTCGGCGGATAACGGAACAAGAAGAAAGGAAACTTGCCCCTAAGAAAAAAGAAAGTTTTCCTATTTCAGACAAGGAAAACTTCCGAAGATCTAGCAAGAATTTTTCCATCTATTTGCGAATCTAAGCAAATGTAATCTTTCCTACTTTCAAGAAGTTATAACTGCCTCTATGATCTATAAATACGGGTGAAAATCCTTGAAAATAGGATTTTTTTGGGCAACTTTGAGTTCAAAGCAATAAAAATTCAACCTAATCATCTCTAGCTCGAGCAATCTGTTCTCTTCTCTCTGAATTTGATATGAAAACCTTGTCCGTTTCCCTCTAATTTAACCAGAGCTTGATTTAGGATAAGTTGTGCTAAATCCTGCTCGAACAGTTGGCGCCGTCTGTAAGGAAGACTTCGTAGGATTTCATAACCCAAGAGAAGAAAGAGATCGCCAAAAGCAAGGAATGTCGGCAAACAATGTTACAATCTTTCCCCGAAGAGGACAACTTCTGGCCTAACTCAAGAGCAGACAGACCTAGCTCGAGGATCGCCTCTGAACTCTGCTGAGACTTAAGAGAACCATTGTGAACCATCTCGGGAAGTTACAGAGCTTCTAGGACCTTCGACGGACCCGCCATCACTCGAGGTAATGATACAAAACTTACTAGCACTGCAAGAAGCAGCATATGAGAGGAACACAGGCGATTCGAGCGTCTCGAAGCAAGAGACAGAGCTAGCCATGACAACTTGCATCCCATGCAAAATAACCGTCAGAGTGATGAACTACTCGCCACTGTACAGAGGAATCAGTTCGATCAGACTCCAAGTCTGCAAGTCTACCAAAGTGCGGAGCAAAGCCAGATCCCAACTTAGCTTGTTTCGACACAGCCAATCGCAGCAACTATGGACACTACGAATATTTTTAGGATGATCGAAGAGATAAAATCAAAATTCCATCACGCGACCTGCTCGGCGCCATAGATTAGGCGGATCCTGGCCCAAGCTAAAAAATCCCCATTCTCTCTGAGAATGAGAAGAATCCTTGTAAACTGAGGACTAAGACTACGCTGCACATCATACAATGGAACAAAAAATCCACTAGAATTCATGAGCGCGTTCAATGTTATGATAGGGATACGAATTACCAACCAGACCAAGACGATGCAGTATACTGCCAAATTTTTACTGAAAACTTGACTCGAGACGCGCTAGTATGGTTCACAAAACTGCCAACGGGGTCAATTGAAGGCTTCAATCAACTAGCTGAGTTGTTCATGAAACAATATTCAATAAACGTTAATCAAGAAACTTCCACGGCTGAGCTGCGATCCTTGAAGCAAGGAGTTGACAAGACTTTGAAGTTGTACCTCGAGCGCTTCTAGAGAATAATGACCAAAGATAAAGTCAATGATGAAATGATCATCAAAGCACTTAGAACCGGAATGGTTTGTGAGGAGGTATTACGAAGAGATATCTTTTTGAACCGACCACCCACGGTATCAGATGCCTTATGCAGGACAGCAAAGCATGTCAAATACATTGAAGAAAAACAAATTCTCGCAAGAACTCAAAAGGTTCAACGCAAGACTAGAGCAAAAGAACCAAAAGAAGAATACCAGGATCCAAGACAACATAGCAATCAGGGAAGAGCAAACACAACTATATCATTTCAAGTCGGCAAGACGACTAGTCAAGCTAGAAAGAAACCATGGAATAACACTTACAACTGAGACAAATACTGCACCTTTCGCGATCGGGCCACTCATTCCACCTCAAAATGTAAATAGACACAAGAGTTACTCGCTGTAAAGTTTAGCAGAGGCGAGTTAAGTGTCTTAGACAAGGAGACCCAGCGGTTTTGATTATAGAAGCGAAAGGAGGCCAAGTTACGAGAGGCAGTTACCAAGTAGGCCACTCAAAACAACGCACTAACCATGGTGCAAAGCGCGTGAAGAACGGACCTAAGATTCCCGAGTAAGAAGATCCAAGGTTCAACATAGTTGTCATCATGGGAGGCCTCCAGTCTTGTGATGACACTATATAGTCAATCAAGTAATATGAGAAAAAGGCAGTAGCCACAGTTAGTCTCAAACACACGGCTCTGTCAAAAAACTTCACAACAGTCGACTCGGAGATATCATTCTACCTAGAGGATCTTGAAGGAGTGAGCTTTCCACACAATGACCCGTTAGTTGTCAAACTCCAAGTTATCAATTACGATGTATCTCGGATACTTATTGATACTGGAAGTTCAGTCGACTTAATCTTTAAAGAGTCTTTGGACTGGATGGTGCTCCTGAGTGTCAGGATCAAGCCGGTCGATAGAACCTTGACCACGTTTGATGGAAGTTCTATACACGTGATAGAAACCATCAAGTTATCAGGTTGAGCAACTGGAACCACGAGGTGGATAAAATTGTTGGTAGTCGATAAATCACCGATTTACAACATCATCTTGAGAACACCATGGATCCATACAATGAAGGCAGTCCCGTTGATCTACCATCAGTGCATGAAGATTCTAATTGATAAAGGAACTTACACGTTACGAGGTGAACAGAAGATATCGAGAACATGTTTTGTTGCCGAGTTGAAATTGCGCAACAAATCTTTCATGATTACCAGCCAGTATCAAAGCCACTTCAGCGCCACCAGCTCTTGATAAGCCACACTAGTTAGCAATCGAACTCTTCAACATCAACTTAACTGACTCGATAAAGTGTGTTAGTATCAAAGTCAACTAATAGCAAGCTGATTTGAGAAAGGTTGATCAAACTTCTTGAACAAAACATAAGAACATTTGCATGGACGGTGAAGGATATGCCCGAAATCGATGTAAGAATACCAAGTCAGAGATTGAACGTCGAGCCTACTTACAAGCCAATTAAGCAAAAGAGATGAAAATTACGGCCCGAACATACCAAAGCTGTGATTGAAGAGGTCAAAAAGATTACCAATGCGGGATCTATTGTCAAAGTACAATATCCCAAATGGTTAGCCAACCCGGTCATAGTACCAAAGAATAATGGTAAGTGGCGAGTCTGTGTGGACTTCACTGAGTTGAACAAGGCGTGTCCAAAAGATAGCTTTCCTTTGTTACCCAAAGGGGTATTGTAGCGAATCCAAAGAAAATAACGGCAGTCCAAGAACTACCGTTTCCAAAAAACAAATAAGAAGACCAAAGACTAACATGACAAATTGCTGCGTTGAACCGATTTCTTTCTCGGTCAACAAAAAAATATCTCCCTTTCTAAAAATTTTGATGTGGAAATAAGAGGTTCAAATGGGACGACAAATGTGAAAGTGCCTTCTCTGAGTTCAAAAAGTATTTATCAACTCCATCGATTCTGTCGATACCTGAAGATGGAGAGCTACTTTACTTGTACATCGTGGTATCGTCATCGGTGGTAAGCAGTGTACTTGTGCGGGAAGATAGAGGAATTCAGCATCCAATTTTCTATATGAGTAAGTTCCTTGACGGAGCTGGATCCCGATACCCAACGATAGAGAAACTTGCTTTGGCAGTTGTAACCTTGGCGAGAAAGTTATGACCGTATTTCTAGTCCCACACGGTTATCGTACTCACTAATCGCTCCCTACAACCGATCCTACACAGTCTAAATCAGATAAGAAGGTTAACTAAATAGGCTATAGAACTCAGCGAGTATAGTTTCAAATTCAAAGAAAGGACCAGCGCCAAGTCGCAAGTTGTAGCGGACTTTCTAATAGAACTATCCCCAAATTGAAGCCATTAGAAGAAGTTGAGTCTCCTCAAGTTTGGACACTTTTTGTTGATGGATCATCCTCACAACATGTATCCTGGAGACGAATTTGGTTAGAAACCCCAACAGGTGAAATACTAGAGCAATCATTCCGATTAGCTTTCCCAGTCTCAAACAATGAGGCAGAGTACAAGGCATTGATCGCGGGAATTCGACTCGCAAAAGAAGTTGGAGCTTCCCATGTGGAATGTTACTGCAATTCTCAGATGGGTGTTAACTTCAATGGCGAATACGACACGAAGAATGACCGGATGGCTGCGTACTTGAAAGTTGTGAAGGAATTATCAAAAGACCTGAGAATCAAGATCACAAAGATTTCACGAACAAAACATACTTCGGCCGACGCATTGCACGGCCTTGTATTCAACAATTGATCCAGTTCAAATTTGAGTTATCCCGGTAGAAAGTAACGATCAGCCAAGTATTCAATTCCTAAAGGACAACTGTATTGTCATCTCGGCAATCATAGACTGGGGAGAAGATCCTAGTATCGAAATGGATAACCTTCCTCAAGCCAACGAGCATACAATTGATTGGAGATACAACATACTTGCGTATATACTTGATGGTGAAACACCAGAAGATCGATGGACAGCTCGAAGGCTCAAGGGCAAGAGTGCTTTCTACACACAAGTCAACGATAGACTGTATCGCCAAAGTGAAAATAGAATGTTACTTACCTGTCTTCATGGAAACAAAACAAGAAAAGTGGTGAAAGATACGCACGATGGAGCTGGAGGAAACCACACTGGTGGACGATCACTCGTGCCTAAGATCCGATCTCTCGGATACTATTGGCCGACTATGACTCAAGATTATCAGGAATACGCGGCTAAGTGTGATAAGTGTCAGCACGATCTTATCCACCATTGTCCTCATACTCGATCTTATCCTCCAACTCCTCTGGTTCCTCCTCGGCCGCATCTTGGGTCTCATATTCCCCGTTATTGGTAAGTAACATTATCTGCTTGTTTGGGCAATCGCGTACCATGTGCCCACATCCTTGGCACCTGAAACAAATAATATCTCGAGTGCGTGAAGAATTAGAAGGTTTTGTTACCTCAAGTGGTTTGGATGGTCCGATGGTGGCTTTCATAAACAACGATTCAACTTCGAGTCGCTTGGCGGGAATTTCCACAGGTTTTGGTGTGGTCCATGCGGTTTTAGATTGTACAACAGACTTCTTCTTAATGTTTTGCTCCGCTTGGATGGCTAGGTGAAGCACTTCTTGTAGCTTGTGGTAAAGATGTTTTTCCACCTTAGCAGCAATATGTTCTTGAAGTCCGTCTATGAATTAAGACATTAACAACTCCTCGAACTCTTCTACCTCTAATAAGTTCTTCGACAACTCAAACTTGTCAAAGTACTCTTCCATGGTCTTTGTGCCTTGGGTAAGCTTTCGAAACCGCCGAAGGTCACGGTGGAAATTTGACGGCACATAGCATTTACGCATGATGGATTCCATGTCCTCCCAATGCGTGATCCATTCTAAGTGAAGGCGTCTTCGATCAGCTATCTCTTGGTCCAACCACGTAAGGGCGTTATTGCTAAGTTGGGCTGTAGCAAAAGACACCATTTTCTGGTCAGGATAGTCATAACATTCGAAAATATGTTCTAACCTTCGCTCCCAATCAAGGTAAGCTTCCGCTTTGGCTTGTCCGACGAAGGTGGGTGCGGTCAGTTTGGGGTCTGCGTGTCGCATGAAAGCAAACTTGTCGCGTCGGCAGTTGGGTTGCCCTGCGATCCCGCGGAGGTAGCCAATATTGGCAGGGTACGCATTTAGTTCATCGGAGTAGGAGTCTTCCTCCACTTCTCGTGCGGTGTTAGCCCTCAAGTCGCATGTCGACAAGGTGGTGGCCATCGGGTCTGGTTCCGTTGTTCGTGACGTGGTAAGCGGAACACTTCTTGTACGGATGGTACATCCGATTGGTGTGTTCCATCAGTTTGGGACAATACTTCTTTGTCTGTAGAACCAGCGTAGGCGTTCGATCGAATGTCCTCCGGGTTTGGTCTAACATTCCCGGTCCGCATATCCGACAATCGTCACTTCAATCGGTCCAAGCGTGCATCTATCCGAGTGAGATGAGCTTGAAGCCTCACAATAATATTGGTAAGATCACGAATGTTATCCGTGATGTCGTCTTGATTATCTCCCATAGCCCTTTGCACAAACACAAAACAACAAAATTCACTAAGTGTTAGAGACCCTTGGAAAAAAGTAGAGAACCCAACTAAGGAGTTCTCGGTCCAAATCAATCAAGGGACTTAGTTTAGAAAGGTAGGAGTTAACTTAAACAATTTAAATCAATCACCGATTAACCAAGTGCAATAAAATGAAAAAATGATTCAGTTTATAATGACCATCAACATTGCTAAATCATTGAATGTTGAGTTCATTAGAGCAATGTTGATGCGGTGGTTTTTCATGAGGAGGGAACTCAAATATAATGGGACTTTTTGCACACCATAAAAAGAAAACATTTTAATTGATAAATTGAAGGCAACAACAAAATATGCAGTTCTCAGATCCACACAATCGATTCACCAAATAAATGATGACACTAGGTGTGTATTGAAAGTAGATTTATATGGCAAGTTTTGTAGCTGCAATGTATGCAATGTAACACATGTCCCTTGTACTCACATATAGCTATTGTGGGAGTTAGTGACATTGATGTATACTCTTATTGGGCAAATGGTAGACAGTGGCCACGTGTAAAAGCATGTATGAAGGAGTTTTCTAACTTGTTCCTAATGAAAAAGGATTCTGACATTCCTAGCATGCTTAATGGTGTTGTGGTCAAGCCACGTAAAACAAAAAGGCCTGCTAGGAGGCCAAAGAAACTGAGAATCCCATCCAATGGGGAATATTCAGTAATTTTGTATTTCATACGATTAAAGACTATCATAGATATTTGATGTGCCTCATTTTTATCAGTTATTAGCTCATTAATTCTCATATTTTTATAGTCTTTGTTAGTGTTTTGGAGTCTTTGCAGGTGTAAAAGTGGCTTAATTCAGATTATGCACACAAATTCTAGAGTTTCAACAGGATTGATCAATTCTCACCTTGATCGATCGATCATGTACCTCAAAAAGAGCTGCGTCCGACGTGATTATCGACCAACCAATGCGTGACCGATCGGTCATCTCACCATCAAGACTTGCGCCTGACTAGTGGATCGATCTTGCATCCTAGGATCGAGCATTCCAGCTCTTCAAAGTGTTTTGCGTCTGACATGGAGATCCACCAGCTACCATTGTCATCGATCAATCAGTACCTAGATCGAACGATCCTCGAAGACTGACCTAGTTTTCATGTTTTGTACTAACACGTTTTTATGACATATAAAACAAAATTTTTAGATTTCAAAAAAGAGGTTTTACTTTTGACGGCTAAGACTTTTGTAAGCAAGAGAGAAGAATTCCTCCTCAACTTTAAGAAGCTTTCTAAATAGGTATTTCTCTTTTCCAATTGAATAATTTTTTCTTCTTCCATGAAATTGTCACTTGCAATCATGTATGAGAAGTTTCATAATCAGGTTTCGGGGTTTCTAGCGAATTAGGAACCAATGAATTAGGAAAAAATAAGGCTCAATTTTGTGTGTTCTTCATTTGTTGCTGAGCGTAATGCTTAACTTAGCATGATCACCTATTTCATGTTCTTAGGTTATTTAACTTTTCAAAAGCCTGTTAGACGCCTTAACTAGCATAGATGAGCAACTAGTACTTAACCAATGAAAGCTGATGTTAAGGCTAGTTGTTGACATATTAAACCCAATCGATAAAGCATGTTAACAATTCTAGGTCTAACAACAGTCAGGATCACCAGATTGATAAGCATAGTAGTAGGCACCACGAAAGTGGGTTTGCTAGAATTCTCTGTCTAAGTGGAGAATTGGTTGAATGTATGCCCCAAATAGTTTTCCTGTTTTGATTTCCTGTTCCCGATGAGTTCCTGATGCATGATGTCTTTAATATTGAGTTTTACATCACCTTTATTGTTTAAGTTGATAGTTTTTATTACCTCTTTATTTGTCTTGACTTAGTTTGAACTAGAATTGAGTGATTAGTAATGTAATCCTTGGTTCTTCGTGGATCTGATCCATAAGTATTACTACTACGTTTGCTGTGAACTTGTAGTAGATTACTAGGATAAAACCTAAGTACATCAAGTTTTTGGTGCCCCTACCGGGGATCCAATTGGTTTCGATTGAGATTCGATTTCTAGTATAAGTCTTTTACTTACCTTTTTTGTTTTTTTTTCTTTTTCTTTTATTTTCAGGTTTATAGTAAGAAGAAGCCAAGGCTCTGAAAACCTTATGAACCTCGATAACGAAACCCTTGCTAGGATTGAGAGAGAGAACAGAATATTAAGATCAATGAGTCAAATAGCCCTACTGATCCTGAGACTCGCGATGTACAAGCTACAATTGAGCAACTGTAGAGGGAATTGGTTTAGCTCAGGCAGCAACAGGAACACCTTCAACGTCGCGATTGGTGGTTTGGACAATCCTCACCAATACTATCAGAGTAGATCCGCTATTCACCCTCCACCGATTCAGAGGCAAGAGAATGAGATAAAACCTCAACTCATTAGATTGGGCAAGCAATACGTCTTCAACGGTCTTCCATGCGAGAATCTGATGGATCACATCAAGAATTTTGAGGATATGTGAAGTACCACGAGTTCAAACAGGGTCCATGTGGACTATGTCAAGTGCAAGCTTTTCTACCTTTCGCATTTTGACAAACCATCTAGATGGTTAAGGTCTTTACCTCCAGGATCGCTTACATCATGAGAAGAAGTTTGAGCTGTATTCTTGGATTATACCAAGTCAAAGACTGCTGCAGTGAGGAATAAGATCACTGCTTTTCAACAACGCTCTGGTGAGTCTTTCAATGAGGCTTGGGAGAGATTTCAGGAGTACCAGCGAGATTTTCCACATCATGGGTTCTCAGATGAGTAAGTTCTGAACATCTTATATAGTGGTGTCTATTTGGATTATAGAAACTCCCAAAACGCCGCTAGTAACGGAGATTTCATGACTAACACGAGGGATAAATTTGTCACCCTTATCGAGAACCTAGCTGCAAGTTCTGGTAGTCATTATCTATAGTATAACCGAGGACGAAGAGTCAACACTGTGAAAATTGAGAAAATAGAAAAGCTTACTGAGAAGCTCGATATGTTGATTAAAGCGAGCCAACCTAAACAGAGGGGAGTGCATCAGATGGAGAATGTTGAAGAGGTAGCGCAGGTACAGTAGGATTCGGATTTTTCAAAAGAGCAGAGAGAAGTCCACTATACGAACTGGCAAAACATAGGTCAGAACCGGAATTACTTGTCCTACAGGAGCACAAACATCAAGAATCCTGAAGACATAGTGTTTCCCACTCCAGTTTTGCCTCAAGGATCACCTTTTCAGGAGAAGCCATTCGCACAGAATTCTGGCAAGAGATGGAATAACAAGAAGCCTTATGTGCAGAACTCTGGAGGACAAAATTGACAGAAACCGTTCAAACGTTTTAGCACCAAGCACCGCAGCAGCAACAAGCTCCAGCAAGCTCCTCAAGCACTTCTGACAATGAGATCAAGGCTTTGATCCTACTACTTGCACAAGAGCAGTAGAAGACCACTAGAGAACTCAACAACAAGATGGACAGCATGTACAATGATCTTAACAGCAAGTTTGATTTAGTGTATAAACACTTAAGGAAGCTTGACACACAGGTAGCTCTGACATCTGAAGTAAAGAGAAGGCCTCAAGGAACTCTTCCAGGAAAACCAGAGAAGAATCCCAAGGAGTCATGCAACATGGTCAAGGCCAATTCTGAGATCAGTGAAGGGAAGATGGAAGCGAGCAATGATGGGGATTCATGGAAATATAGGCCACCGATTCCTTTCCTGAGAGAGTTAAACTAGGAGACCAAGGTGAATTCACAATCCCTTGTACTCTTGGGAAACTGATGTTCAGTGATGCATTTTGTGATTCTGGAGCAAGTGTAAACGTCGTCTCACTGGAGACTATGAAGAAGCTGGAAATCGAGCTCATGCAGGAGGATAATTCCTCCATTTCTTTTAGAGACGCCTCTTCTAAGTGTCCACGAGGAATACTGGTTGACTTCCTACTTTTCATTGGAAACTGTAAAGTTCCAACCGACCAAATTTATTGTGGTCGAGATGGCACGAGGTGGTGTAGTTCCTATACTTTTGGGAAGATCCTTTCTGAACACTGTTGGGGCTAAAATCGATTTCCCTAACAAGAGAGTGGTTCTGGAAAACATAGACGAAGACATGTCTGGCGACCTACAGCCATGGATCGGGCGATCAGCATTTTCACAACGAATAGCGCACAATCTGATGATCGACCTCACACAGACAATCGATTGATCAAAGCCTCTATAGAGTTCTGTGTACGATCTGATGATGGACCTGACCACAGGCGATCGATCGATCAACATATAATGGGAAGATACGCACGATCTGAAGGTCGATCAAGCTTTAGGCTATTGATCGGTCGACGAGGAGAGCAGCGAGAAGAAGACCCGTTGATCGATAGATCGATCGTAGAACTAGGTAAGTCTTCTGTTTTTGAAAACCGATTCAATTCACTGAAATTGAACCAGAATACACCTTTCTGACATAAGAAACTTAAGTCTTTGGATCAAAACTTTCAAAATTAGAAGAAAGCTTCTTGCTTGGGTGATTTTTAGGAGAAAAATTCACAAAACTTCAATCTCTTATAACTTTTTCTATTCTTATCGGTTTTGAGTGATTCTTGAGCCTAATTCACTCGGATTTTCCTCCTTTTTCTGATAACCCAAATCTCACTTATGATCTGCAAAGGTATCATTCTCTATCTCTTTTTTATTTCCACAAAAATTGAAGAATTTTGGGTTTGTCGAATTTTGAATTTTTGATCATTAATTATGCGAAATTCATATGCTATCAATGCTTTATGATTATTTCGAGTTCCATTAGATCAGAACTTGTATGATTTATTTTTGTGTTGATTTCGATCTGTAGGTTGAAGGAGAATTTAGGTGAATTTGGAAATTTTTGATTTGGAGCAGAGATTAGGTTAGATTGATAGGTGCATTGTTGGATATTTACCTATATTGAGGATTAATTTGAACAATTATTTCTCCATAATCTCATTCCATAATAGAACTTTCGATTTCTCATGCCTATTATATTGAACTAATGTCATTGTTGTTCGCCGTCTTTGTTTCTTGACAGAGTCATGCTCAAACATGTGAAAAGAAACCTTCTCAAAAGATAAGGGGATCCTCAGTTCAGGAAAGGGGTCAGTCATCGGTTGTTAGTTCTGCTGATAGGAGTCTCCCACTGTGGCCACGACATGATGGCACACCATTTCTGCCCTACAAGGGAAACATGTCGGATCCATCTTTGTTGAAGAGCTATCCTGCATACACCGAGAGGGACACAGATTCGGGTTGGCAGAATTTCCATAGTGTTCTATGATTAGGTCATGAGGAACAAGATTGTTCAAACCAAGTTTTTTTGCACCATCACGTTGGATAAGCTAGGGATCTTGGATGATGCGAATGACATGATAGGTAGACTTGGCTCAGGGACTTTCGCGCACTGCAGCTATCCACTCTATCGAGAGCCTGTTTGTCAGTTGTTAACATCCTGTGATGTTCACATAGCTGCCGACCCTCATGCTTATGTCCATGCTTATCTCTTTATATTCCTTTACTGTGGAGCATTGTACACGATGATGTTCAGGGGTATCTCCAAGGTTTATGGGTTCAGGGAACTTGCAGAGAAACGCTTGCCATCACAGGATCGTACGCCAATTCAGCTCTGTGGAACATCATAGTAGATGGTGGATATCAGTGTCGAGCATCAAAGGTCACACACATCAGAAATTCAGGGATTCGGATGGTGGCAAAGATCATAAGTTCTACCATTTTTGGTAAAGAGGAGTCGGGAGCAGTAACAGAAGCTGAGCCTGAACTACTTCATCACGCTATAGCTCCAACTGTTTCAGACCTTTATGGCATCATGCCTCCAGCTCAGTCGGCTAAACTCGACATCAACTAGGGATTTGTGTTTTCTGAGCTTCTCTTAGAGCAATGTTTCAGAAGATCCTTTGGTACTCCACTGAAGGAGATGATTGGTACTTGACAGATTGGTACTTGACAGAAAGGACCAAGTGGAGGTACTTTATGGGATAAGAAAGTCTGCTCACTTCTCCTTCCCATCAATTTTTAGCCTTGCCCAAGCACACATTTACTCTTTTTTTCATGGCGCATTACGTTAAAAATAGTGGCAAATTTTTCTGTCTCGAGTTCAAAACTGGGCAGGCGGGAGAAGGTGAAAATCATAGGGACTTTTTGATAAATAGGTTTATAGGCATTTTTGATTAAATTCTCTAATAATAATGGTTAGATCTAAAATATATTAGTTAGATATAAAACTGTCAATAACTTCTTAAAAAGAAAATATATTTAATATAAATAATATAGTAAATAATTATATTACAAATAACATATAATTATGATAAAGCTTGTAAACGGTATTCCTTGTTTAAGTAGATGAATTTTTTTATTTTGATAATTTTTACAATGCAATAAAACTTTTCAACCTATGATATAATGCGTCCGATTGATAACACCATTTGAAACAACCGTTTAGAAATATATGAGCCGTTGAAACGATTGTCATTTGAAAACAACGATTTGAAAGTAGCGGTTGGCAAAAGAAGTTCCAACGAAGGTCGTCTGAAAATTAATTTTGATTGGTAACATTGCATTTGTTGTATAGTGTAATGAGATAAAAATTAGTAAATAAATTTTGATTTAAAATAATTATTATAAAAAGTAAGCAATTACAAATAGTTTAATATTTTTGATATAAAAATAAATATATAGACTACAATTATTATATTTATAATAACATATTAATAAATAATAATTTTTCTAGATATAAGCGAATAATTTTTTTTAAACTATAATGTGAATTATATATTTTTAAAATCATAAATATAAGTAAAGTGTAAAAATAAATAATTATTTGTATTTACAAACGACAATCATTTCTCAAATGACCGTTTCATTTGCAAACAACCTTTTCAACCACAAATAGGTTCAAACGATATTTTCTGAAAAGATTGTTTACAAATTCTCATTTTAAACAAAGTTCTGATTGGTAGCAAAATAAGCATATCGTTTGCAAATGACTCTTTTTGTGTAAACAATCAAAGCTAGTATATATAAGAGTTAGCCATTGAAAAAATTTTAGAATATGTGATACTAAAACATGTACGCAACAAATATTTGATATGTTACTAGTTGATCACAAAACACTAATTCAATATTTTTACCATACTGAAAAGAGAATGCATTCGAAAGTCGAATAAATTTTTACCTTACTTCTCTATTGTAGCTGGAAAGATTTGAGAGAAGCAACAGCATCAAACGACATGTTGTATAGATTAAACATATTTTTTCTAATGTTGCTTTTGATGGTAGCACGATATTATATTATATAGAGAAAAAAGTACATACATAATATTCATATTTATTATTGAATTAATATTATGTTATTTGATTTGAAGATTATATAGGAATAGATAATTCCAAGTTATAGGAGACTGAATATTTGAATTGGATTACTTTTTATTTTGGATTAGTTTCAAAATATTTGAGTTGACCAATATTTAGGAAATGATAATATCTGAATAAGCAACTACTCCAAATTTTAAGAAAGTATATTTTTAATATATATATATATATATATATATATCAGCAACGATAAGATATATTTTACCGTATATAATCATCTTAATTTTTTGTTAATGTCTTTACAATCTTGAAATATTTTATATTTTATTGAAAATATATTTTAACTATTATTTCAAGAGTATAAAATAATGATCTTGATAGACTAATGACATTTTTGTACTGTAGATCTATTCTTATGTATTTTTAATATGTAAACTATGTTTTCACTATTATTTTAATAATTAAAATAATGATCTGAACATATAAATATTGTGTTTGTATTCTAAATCTATTTTATCAACTATTTTAATATATAAACTATATATTTAAGTATTATAGTATATAATATAATATACAATCTTATAATATTTTAACGCATCTGCATTCTTAATAGATTAATAATGTATTACTGTATTCTAATGAATTAAGGATATGATTCATAATTTTTTAGAATATAAAAATTAAAAAATAACTAACGATATCCAAGATATAGTTAGCATATGATTTTTAAAACCATATTATATAGGGGAATTTCTATACATACCTCAATACAAACTACACTTTTATTATATAAGAGACAAGGGTGAAGAAAGGAAGATGAAGAAAGAGAAGGAGAATGAGAATGAGAGAGAGAACAAGAATGAGAAATCCGAGGAAAAGTAAGTGGAGGATGAGGAGAAGGAAAAGAAGGACGAGAAGGGGAGGACGTAGAGGGATGAGCAAGAAGACAAGTGTAACACCCTGCTCCAGATCCTGAGAGATAGTGTGTTATTCATTTGGTCTTGCCCAAAAATAAATACTTTTGGAAATTTATCAACACTAAAACCTCTAAATAACAGTCTAGGAAAAGATAAAACAAAGGGATGAAAAATTAATTACTCAGTGAGGAGATCATCTATGCCCACTAAATACAATTATAGATTTCTAATTTTAGCAACAATTAACACACACATAAAATTAGACATACTCACATAACACATATGTCATATTTATAAGTTAATGGAATCCACCGAACATCAGTGGTCTGCTCCTTACAAAGAATCCATGGCCACTGAACATCCACAGTCCATCACTTCATAATTCAACACATCTTAAGGCCACCGAACATCCACCATCCACCTCGAATCCATGGCCATCAAACATCTATGGTCCGCCAGTTAATCTTAGGATTCCAACCACCAAACGTCTATAGTCTGTCGCTTCACCTCAGGACATTACATTATATTATATATTTCAACATTTCATCATATACTACTTATCATCACACCACAAAAAATATATCATAAAATATGGCATGAAACATTGAATCAAACACTACACCTAATTCATCATGAAGCATCAAAGAAGAAATATGTAATCATAATTTCACCCTCGCCCTGGCCTAAATGGAAAACAAAATAAAGCGTTCCACTAGACTGATTGTTTTCTTGCTCCTTATGGTTCTCTATAAAATATTTGTGAAGTAAGCTTATCTAAAAATCTGATTACGCAAATTTGTCTAAACAAATGATCATAACGTTCAACCAAAATTCTAATTGACAAATTCTTTTCGGCTATATGTCAATCTAGAAGTGTATAATTTAATCACCATATTTCAGCTTATTTCGAGTCATATAACCCTTCTGTTTATTCTTTATTTTTCATGTGGTTAGATCAGATCAAAACAAAACAAAAATGATGAAGATGACGGCTAGATTTTTGGGATTCCTTAGAGTTTTGTAAAGATCTTCTTCGAATTTTATTTTTATATACATATAAATACGCATGTGTAAGGTTTTAATTTTTTGGGTTTTGTGGGTTGGTTTTTTCAAATTTTCTAACTGGACTTAAACGTGAAAATGGAATATGAATAACAACAACTGAATTCAACAGAGAATTACGTTTCTATTAAGAATTTCTTTTTTACAAAAGACAATCTTAGCAATCGACTAGTTATCAACCTATCGATCTAAAAACTACTCTAACAAAACCGATGACCTAACTTCAAAAACAATCAACGAGATTCTCACTAACTTTTCTAAAGCCAAAGTTCGTGAGTCTCGGTTTACAATCGAGATCTTTTTTATAATGGAAGAGCTCTTTAGTTTGTTTCCTAATTTTTTGGAATCCCACTAAATCCTCTTCATATCTTCTTTGATAAGATCTTCTTCTTGATGAATCTTATCACTCATTTGAATTTTGAAACTCAACCTTCTTCATTCCACGTGCTTCTCTCTTTGTTTCCAATAATCGAATCACGTGACCTTTATCCAACTTCAATCTCCCCCTTTTTGACTTGAGGTGATATCTAAGCCTGAAACCTGCCACTTTCAAACACTTGACAGAACTTGTTGTTTCTAACAACAGTTTGATAATTAGAAACAAAGCAGAGATTAAATTCCAATCGGATAAACCACAAATCCTGATTCACATTACAATCCAAAAAAAACAAGAGTGTTATCAAACATGCGATAACAAGGATAAGAAACCAAAGAGTTTTATCAGCCTAAACAAACAAGGAAAATGCCACAGATTGGCAAAATAATAGATCTAAACAATAGCTCTCCCCTAAACTCGTTCTCCCCCTCAATCAGATAAGTCCACACACTCTTGTTCCGACTCCTGCAGCTTTATTCCCCCTGCTTGATATCACACAAGTCAAAAAAAGAACATTATCACCTATCAGATAGAGAGAAAATAACTTACCTTTGAGTACGTTCTTGCACAAGTGAGTAATCTCCTCAGACATCACAAGAATAGTTTCCAGCAGTTCCTTAGTGGTATACGATTCTTCTGTCACTGACGCCTTTGCTTTCCCTTTCTGCTTCCTGATTTTGGGTCTAACACTTGTTACAGTGTTAACAACAACCGGTACTTCATGTTGATTCGCAAGCAGTCGGGTGAGCAGCGACGGATACGGCAAGTAAAGCTTTGATTTTGACTCTCTAGTTGAAGCTGCTACCTTCTTGATCTGGCTGAAGANGGCAAGTAAAGCTTTGATTTTGACTCTCTAGTTGAAGCTGCTACCTTCTTGATCTGGCTGAAG